>JAVRKA010000434.1:0-117212 GCA_034508555.1 Venustoraphidia nigricollis | reverse complement strand
ATTTCAGATATAAATGCAGAAAGGCATTTCAGATATAGGTGCCGATAGGCATTTCTGATGTGGTTGCCGATAGGCATTTCAAATATAGGTGCTGATAGGCATTTCAGATGTAGTTTTCGATAGGCATTTCAAAAATAGGTGCCGATAGGCATTTCAAATATAGGTGCCGATAGGCACTTCAGATATAGTTGCCGATTGGCATTTTAAAAATAGGTGCCGATAGGCATTTCAGATATAGAATCCGATAGGCATTTCAAATATAGGTGCCGATAGGCATTCCAGATATGGTTGCCGATAGGCATTTCAAATATAGGTGCTGATAGGCATTTCAGATGTAGTTTCCGATAGGCATTTCAAAAATAGGTGCCGATAGGCATTTCAGATATAGGTGCCGATAGGCATTTCAGATATAGTTGCCGATTGGCATATTAAAAACAGGTGCCGATAGGCATTTCAGATATAGAAGCCGATAGGCATTTCAAATATAGGTGCCGATAGGCATTCCAGATATGGTTGCCGATAGGCATTTCAAATATAGGTGCTGATAGGCATTTCAGATGTAGTTTCCGATAGGCATTTCAAAAATAGGTGCCGATAGGCATTTCAGATATAGGTGCCGATAGGCATTTTAGATATAGAAGCCGATAGGCATTTCAAATATAGGTGCCGATAGGCATTCCAGATATGTTTGCCGATAGGCATTTCAAATATAGGTGATGATAGGCATTTCAGATGTAGTTTCCGATAGGCATTTCAAAAATAGGTACCAATAGGAATTTTAGATATTGGTGCCGATAGGCATTTCAGATATTACTGCCGATTGGCATTTTAAAAATAGGTGCCGATAGGCATTTCAGATATAGAAGCCGATAGGCATTTCAAATATAGGTGCCGATAGGCATTCCAGATATGGTTGCCAATAGGCATTTCAAATATAGGTGCTGATAGGCATTTCAGATGTAGTTTACGATAGGCATTCCAAAAATTGATGCCGATAGGCATTTCAGATATAGTTGCCGATTGGCATTTTAAAAATAGGTGCCGATAGGCATTTCAGATATGGTTGCCGATAGGCATTTCAAATATAGGTGCTGATAGGCATTTCAGATGTAGTTTCCGATAGGCATTTCAAAAATAGGTGCCGATAGGCATTTCAGATATAGTTGCCGATTGGCATTTAAAAAATAGGTGCCGATAGGCATTTCAGATATAGAAGCCGATAGGCATTTCAAATATAGGTGCCGATAGGCATTCCAGATATAGTTGCCGATAGGCATTTCAAATATAGGTGCTGATAGGTATTTCTGATGTAGTTTCCGATAGGCATTTCAAAAATTGGTGCCGATAGGCATTTCAGATATAGTTGCCGATTGGCATTTAGAAAATAGGTGCCGATAGGCATTTCAGATATAGAAGCCAATAGGTATTACAAATATAGGTGTCTATAGGCATTTCAGATATGGTTGCCGATAGGCATTTCAAATATTGGTGCTGATAGGCATTTCAGATGTGGTTTCCGATAGGCATTTCAAAAATAGGTGCCGATAGGCATTACAGATATAGTTGCCGATTGGCATTTTAAAAATAGGTGCCGATAGGCATTTCAGAATTAGAAGCCAATAGGCATTTCAAATATAAGTGCCGATAGGCATTCCAGATATGGTTGCCGATAGGCATTTCAAATATAGGTGCTGATGGGCATTCCAGATATAGGTGACGATAGGCATTTCAGATATAGTTGCCGATTGGCATTTTAAAAATAGGTGCCGATAGGCATTTTAGATGTAGTTTCCGATAGGCATTTCAATAACAGGTGCCGATAGGCATTTCAAAAATTGGTGCCGATAGGCATTTCAGATATATGTGCCGATAGGCATTTTAGATATAGTTGCGGATTGGCATTTTAAAAATAGGTGCCGATAGGCATTTCAGATATAGAAGCCGATAGGTATTTCAAATATAGGTGCCGATAGGCATTTCAGATATAGTTGCCGATTGGCATTTTAAAAATAGGTGCCGATAGGCATTTAAGACGTAGTTTCCGATAGGCATTTCAATAACAGGTGCCGATAGGCATTTCAAATATAGGTGTCGATAGGCATTTCAGATCTAAATGCCGTAAGGCATTTCAGATATAGGTGCCGATAAGCATTTCTGATGTGGTTGCCGATAGGCATTTCAAATATAGGTGCTGATAGACACTTCAGATGTAGTTTTCGATAGGCATTTCAAAAATAGGTGCCGATAGGCATTTCAGATATAGAAGCCGATAGGTATTTCAAATATAGGTGTCGATAGGCATTCCAGATATGGTTGCCGATAGGCATTTCAAATATTGGTGCTGATAGGAATTTCAGATGTAGTTTCCGATAGGCATTTCAAAAATAGGTGCCGATAGGCATTTCAGATATAGGTGCCGATAGGCATTACAGATATAGTTGCCGATTGGCATTTTAAAAATAGGTGCCGATAGGCATTTCAGATATAGAAGCCGATAGGCATATCAAATATAGGTGCCGATAGGCATTCCAGATATGGTTGCCGATAGACATTTCAAATATAGGTGCTGATAGGCATTTCAGATGCAGTTTCCGATAGGCATTTCAAAAATAGGTGCCGACAGGCATTTCAGACATAGATGCCGATAGGCATTTCAGATATAGTTGCCGATTGGCATTTTAAAAATAGGTGCCGATAGGCATTTCAGATATAAAAGCCGATAGGCATTTCAAATATAGGAGCCGATAGGCATTCCAGATATGGTTGCCGATAGGCATTTCAAATATAGGTGCTGATAGCCATTTCAGATGTAGTTTCCGATAGGCATTTCAAAAATAGGTGCCGATAGGCATTTCAGATATAGGTGCCGATAGGCATTTCAGATATATTTGCCGATTGGCATTTTAAAAATAGGTGCCGATAGGCATTTCAGATATAGAAGCCGATAGGCATTTCAAATATAGGTGCCGATAAGCATTCCAGATATGGTTGCCGATTTGCATTTCAAATATAGGTGCTGATAGGCATTTCAGATGTAGTTTCTGATAGGCATTTCAATAATAGGTGCCGATAGGCATTTCAGATATAGGTGCTGATAGGCATTTCAGATATAGTTGCCGATTGGCATTTTAAAAATAGGTGCCGAAAGGCATTTTAGATGTAGTTTCCGATTGGCATTTCAAAAATAGGTGCCGATAGGCATTTCAGATATAGGTGCCGATAGGCATATCAGATATAGTTGCCGATAGGCATTTAAAATATAGGTGCCGATAGGCATTTCAAATATAGGTGTCGATAGGCATTTCAGGTATAAATGGAGAAAGGCATTTCAGATATAGGTGCCGATAGGCATTTGCGATGTGGTTGTCGATAGGCATTTCAAATATAGGTGCTGATAGGCATTTTAGATGTAGTTTTCGATAAGCATTTCTAAAATAGGTGCCGATAGGCATTTCAGATATAGGTGCCGATAGGCACTTCAGATATAGTTGCCGATTGGCATTTTAAAAATGGGTGCCGATAGGCATTTCAGATATAGAAGCCGATAGGCATTTCAAATATAGGTGCCGATAGGCATTCCAGATATGGTTGCCGATAGGCATTTCAAATATAGGTGCTGATAGGCATTTCAGATGCAGTTTCCAAAAGGAATTAAAAAATAGTTGCCGATAGGCATTTCAGATATAGGTGCCGATAGGCATTTCAGATATAGTTGCCGATTGGCATTTTAAAAATAGGTGCCGATAGGCATTTCAGATATAGAAGCCGATAGGCATTTCAAATATAGGTGCCGACAGGCATTCCAGATATGGTAGCCGATAGGCATTTCAAATATAGGTGCTGATAGGCATTTCAGATGTAGTTTCCAAAAGGTATTTCAAAAATAGGTGCCGATAGGCATTTCAGATATAGGTGCCGATAGGCATTTCAGATATAGTTGCCGATTGGCATTTTAAAAATAAGTGCCGATAGGCATTTCAGATATAGGTCCTGATAGGCATTTCAGATATAGTTGCCGATTGACATTTTTAAAATAGGTGCCGATAGGCATTTCAGATATAGAAGCCGACAGGCATTTCAAATATAGGTGCCGATAAGCATTCCAGATATGGTTGCCGATAGGCATTTCAAATATAGGTGCTGATAGGCATTTCAGATGTAGTTTCCGATAGGCATTTCAATAATAGGTGCCGATAGGCATTTCAGATATTGGTGCCGATAGGCATTTCAGATATAGTTGCCGATTGGCATTTTAAAAATATGTGCCGATAGGCATTTCAGATATAGAAGCCGATAGGCATTTCAAATATAGGTGCCGATAGACATTCCAGATATGGTTGCCGATAGGCATTTCAAATATAGGTGCTGATAGGCTTTTCAGATGTAGTTTCCAATAGGCATTTCAAAAATAGGTGCCGATAGGCATTTCAGATATAGGTGCCGATAGGCATTTCAGATATAGTTGCCGATTGGCATTTTAAAAATAAGTGCCGATAGGCATTTCAGATATAGAAGCCGATAGGCATTTCAAATATAGGTGCCGATAGGCATTCAAGATATGTTTGCCGATAGGCATTTCAAATATAGGTGATGATAGGCATTTCAGATGTAGTTTCCGATAGGCATTTCAAAAATTGGTGCCGATAGGCATTTCAGATAGAGGTGCCGATAGGCATTTCAGATATAGTTGCCGATTGGCATTTTAAAAATAGGTGCCGATAGGCATTTCAGATATAGAAGCCGATAGGCATTTCAAATATAGGTGCCGATAGGCATTCCAGATATGGTAGCCGATAGGCATTTCAAATATAGGTGCTGATAGGCATTTCAGATGTAGTTTCCAATAGGCATTTCAAAAATAGGTGCCGATAGGCATTTCAGATATAGGTGCCGATAGGCATTTCAGATATAGTTGCCGATTGGCATTTTAAAAATAAGTGCCGATAGGCATTTCAAATATAGGTGCCGATAGGCATTCCAGATATGGTAGCCGATAGGCATTTCAAATATAGGTGCTGATAGGCATTTCAGATGTAGTTTCCAATAGGCATTTCAAATATAGGTGCCGATAGGCATTCCAGATATGTTTGCCGATAGGCATTTCAAATATAGGTGATGATAGGCATTTCAGATGTAGTTTCCGATAGGCATTTCAAAAATTGGTGCCGATAGGCATTTCAGATAGTGGTGCCGATAGGCATTTCAGATATAGTTGCCGATTGGCATTTTAAAAATAGGTGCCGATAGGCATTTCAGATATAGAAGCCGATAGGTATTTCAAATATAGGTATCGATAGGCATTTCAGATATGGTTGCCGATAGGCATTTCAAATATAGGTGCTGATAGGCATTTCAGATGTAGTTTCCGATAGGCATTTCAAAAATTGGTGCCGATAGGCATTTCAGATAGAGGTGCCGATAGGCATTTCAGATATAGATGCCGATTGGCATTTTTAAAATAGGTGCCGATAGGCATTTCAGATATAGAAGCCGATAGGTATTTTAAATATAGGTGTCGATAGGCATTTCAGATATAATTGCCGATAGGCATTTCATATATAGGTGCTGATAGGCATTTCAGATGTAGTTTCCGATAGGCATTTCAAAAATAGGTGCCGGTAGGCATTTCAGATATAGGTGCCGATAGGCATTTCAGATATAGTTGTCGATTGGCATTTTAAAAATATGTGCCGATAGGCATTTCAGATATAGAAGCCGATAGGCATTTCAAATATAGGTGCCGATAAGCATTCCAGATACGGTTGCCGATAGGCATTTCAAATATAGGTGCTAATAGGCATTTCAGATGTAGTTTCCAAAAGGAATTAAAAAATAGTTGCCGATAGGCATTTCAGATATAGGTGCCGATAGGCATTTCAGATATAGTTGCCGATTGGCATTTTAAAAATAGGTGCCGATAGGCATTTCAGATATAAAAGCCGATAGGCATTTCAAATATAGGTGCCGATAGGCAATATAGATATGGTAGCCGATAGGCATTTCAAATATAGGTGCTGATAGGCATTTCAGATGTAGTTTCCAATAGGCATTTCAAAAATAGGTGCCGATAGGCATTTCAGATATAGGTGCCGATAGGCATTTCAGATATAGTTGCCGATTGGCATTTTAAAAATAAGTGCCGATAGGCATTTCAGATATAGGTCCTGATAGGCATTTCAGATATAGTTGCCGATTGGCATTTTTAAAATAGGTGCCGATAGGCATTTCAGATATAGAAGCCGATAGGCATTTCAAATATAGGTGCCGATAGGCATTCCAGATATGTTTGCCGATAGGCATTTCAAATATAGGTGATGATAGGCATTTCAGATGTAGTTTCTGATAGGCATTTCAAAAATAGGTGCCGATAGGCATTTCAGATATTGGTGCCGATAGGCATTTCAGATATAGTTGCCGATTGGCATTTTAAAAATAGGTGCCGATAGGCATTTCAGATATAGAAGCCGATAGGTATTTCAAATATAGGTATCGATAGGCATTTCAGATATGGTTGCCGATAGGCATTTCAAATATAGGTGCCGATAGGCATTTCAGATGTAGTTTCCGATAGGCATTTCAAAAATTGGTGCCGATAGGCATTTCAGATATAGGTGCCGATAGGCATTTCAGATATAGTTGCCGATTGGCATTTTAAAAATAAGTGCCGATAGGCATTTCAGATATAGAAGCCGATAGGCATTTCAAATATAGGTGCCGATAGGCATTCAAGATATGTTTGCCGATAGGCATTTCAAATATAGGTGATGATAGGCATTTCAGATGTAGTTTCCGATAGGCATTTCAAAAATTGGTGCCGATAGGCATTTCAGATAGAGGTGCCGATAGGCATTTCAGATATAATTGCCGATTGGCATTTTAAAAATAGGTGCCGATAGGCATTTCAGATATAGAAGCCGATAGGCATTTCAAATACAGGTGCCGATAGGCATTCCAGATATGGTAGCCGATAGGCATTTCAAATATAGGTGCTGATAGGCATTTCAGATGTAGTTTTCAATAGGCATTTCAAAAATAGGTGCCGATAGGCATTTCAGATATAGGTGCCGATAGGCATTTCAGATATAGTTGCCGATTGGCATTTTAAAAATAAGTGCCGATAGGCATTTCAGATATAGGTCCTGATAGGCATTTCAGATATAGTTGCCGATTGGCATTTTTAAAATAGGTGCCGATAGGCATTTCAGATATAGAAGCCGATAGCCATTTCAAATATAGGTGCCGATAGGCATTCCAGATATGTTTGCCGATAGGCATTTCAAATATAGGTGATGATAGGCATTTCAGATGTAGTTTCCGATAGGCATTTCAAAAATTGGTGCCGATAGGCATTTCAGATAGAGGTGCCGATAGGCATTTCAGATATAGTTGCCGATTGGCATTTTAAAAATAGGTGCCGATAGGCATTTCAGATATAGAAGCCGATAGGTATTTCAAATATAGGTATCTATAGGCATTTCAGATATGGTTGCCGATAGGCATTTCAAATATAGGTGCTGATAGGCATTTCAGATGTAGTTTCCGATAGGCATTTCAAAAATTGGTGCCGATAGGCATTTCAGATATAGGTGCCGATAGGCATTTCAGATATAGTTGCCGATTGGCATTTTAAAAATAGGTGACGATATACATTTCAGATATAGAAGCCGATAGGCATTTCAAATATAGGTGCCGATAAGCATTCCAGATATTGTTACCGATAGGCATTTCAAATATAGGTGCTGATAGGCATTTCAGATGTAGTTTCCGATAGGCATTTCAAAAATTGGTGCCGATAGGCATTTCAGATAGAGGTGCCGATAGGCATTTCAGATATAGATGCCGATTGGCATCTTAAAAATAGGTGCCGATAGGCATTTCAGATATAGAAGCCGATAGGTATTTTAAATATAGGTGTCGATAGGCATTTCAGATATGGTTGCCGATAGGCATTTCAAATATAGGTGCTGATAGGCATTTCAGATGTAGTTTCCGATAGGCATTTCAAAAATAGGTGCCGATAGGCATTTCAGATAAAGGTGCCGATAGGCATTTCAGATATAGTTGCCAATTGGCATTTTAAAAATAGGTGCCGATAGGTATTTCAGATATAGAAGCCGATAAGCATTTCAAATATAGGTGCCGATAGGCATTCCAGATATGGTTCCCGATAGGCATTTCAAATATAGGTGCTGATAGGCATTTTAGATGTAGTTTCTGATAGGCATTTAAAAAATTGATGCCGACAGGCATTTCAGATATAGTTTTCGATTGGCATTTTAAAAATAGGTGTCGATAGGCATTTCAGAAAAAGAAGCCGATAGGCATTTCAAATATAGGTGCCGATAGGCATTCCAGATATGGTTGCCGATAGGCATTTCAAATATAGGTCCGGATAGGCATTCCAGATGTAGTTTCCGATAGGCATTTCAAAAATAGGTGCCGATAGGCATTTCAGATAAAGGTGCCGATAGGCATTTCAGATATAGTTGCCAATTGGCATTTTAAAAATAGGTGCCGATAGGCATTTCAGATATTGAAGCCGATAAGCATTTCAAATATAGGTGCCGATAGGCATTCCAGATATGGTTGCCGATAGGCATTTCAAATATAGGTGCTGATAGGCATTTTAGATGTAGTTTCTGATAGGCATTTAAAAAATTGATGCCGATAGGCATTTCAGATATAGGTGCCGATAGGCATTTCAGATATAGTTGCCGATTGGCATTTTAAAAACAGGTGCCGATAGGCATTTCAGATATAGAAGCCGATAGGTATTTCAAATATAGGTGTCGATAGGCATTTCAGATATGGTTGCCGATAGGCATTTCAAATATAGGAGCACATAGGCATTTCAGATGTAGTTTCCGAAAGGCATTTCAAAAATAGGTGCCGATAGGCATTTCAGATATAGGTGCCGATAGGCATTTCAGATATAGTTGCCGATTGGCATTTTAAAAATAGGTGCCGATAGGCATTTCAGATATAGAAGCCGATAGGCATTTCAAATATAGGTGCCGATAGGCAATATAGATATGGTTGCCGATAGGCATTTCAAATATAAGTGCTGATAGGCATTTCAGATGTAGTTTCCATTAGGCATATCAAAAATAGGTACCGATAGGCATTTCAGATATAGGTGCCGATAGGCATTTCAGATATAGTTGCCAATTGGCATTTTAAAAATAGGTGTCGATAGGCATTTCAGATATAAAAGCCGATAGGCATTTCAAATATAGGTGCCGATAGGCATTCCAGATATGTTTGCCGGTAGGCATTTTAAATATAGGTGCTGATAGGCATTTCAGATGTAGTTTCCGATAGGCATTTCAAAAATTGGTGCCGATAGGCATTTCAGATATAGGTGCCGATTGGCATTTCAGATATAGTTGCCGATTGGCATTTTAAAAATAAGTGCCGATAGGCATTTCAGATATAGAAGCCGATAGGTATTTCAATTATAGGTGTCGATAGGCATTTCAGGTATGGTTGCCGATAGGCATTTCAAATATAGGTGCTGATAGGCATTGCAGATGTAGATTCCGATAGGAATTTCAATAATAGGTGCCGATAGGCATTTCAGATATAGGTGCCGATAGGCATTTCTGATGTGGTTGCCGATAGGCATTTCAAATATATGTGCTGATAGGCATTTCAGATGTAGTTTTCGATAAGCATTTCAAAAATAGGTGCCGATAGGCATTTCAGATATAGGTGCCGATAGGCACTTCAGATATAGTTGCCGATTGGCATTTTAAAAATAGGTGCCGATAGGCATTTCAGATATAGAAGCCGATAGGCATTGCAAATATAGGTGCCGATAGGCATTCCAGATATGGTTGCCGATAGGCATTTCAAATATAGGGGCTGATAGGCATTTCAGATGTAGTTTCCGATAGGCATTTCAAAAATTGGTACCGATAGGCATTTCAGATATAGGTGCCGATAGGCATTTCAGATATAGTTGCCGATTGGCATTTTAAAAATAGGTGCCGATAGGCATTTCAGATATAGAAGCCGATAGGTATTTCAAATATAGGTGTCGATAGGCATTTCCGATATGGTTGCCGATAGGCATTTCAAATAAAGGTGCTGATAGGCATTTCAGATGTAGTTTCCGATAGGCATTTCAAAAATAGTTGCCGATAGGCATTTCAGATATAGGTGCCGATAGGCATTTCAGATACAGTTGCCGATTGGCATTTTAAAAATAGGTGTCTATATACATTTCAGATATAGAAGCCGATAGGCATTTCAAATATAGGTGCCGATAGGCATTTCAGATATAGAAGCCGATAGGCATTTCAAATATAGGTGCCGATAGGCATTCCAGATATGGTTGCCGATAGGCATTTCAAATATAGGTGCTGATAGGCATTTCAGATGTAGTTTCCGATAGGCATTTTAAAAATAGGTGCCGATAGGCATTTCAGATATAGGTGCCGATAGGCATTTCAGATATAGTTGCCAATTGGCATATTAAAAATATGTGTCGATAGGCATTTCAGATATAGAAGCCGATAGGCATTTCAAATATAGGTGCCGATAGGCATTCCAGATATGGTTGCCGATAGGCATTTTAAATATAGGAGCAGATAGGCATTTCAGATGTAGTTTCCTATAGGCATTTCAAAAATAGGTGCCGATAGGCATTTCAGATATAGGTGCCGATAGGCATTTCAGATATAGTTGCCGATTGGCATTTTAAAAATAAGTGCCGATAGGCATTTCAAATATAGGTGCCGATAGGCATTCCAGATATGGTAGCCGATAGGCATTTCAAATATAGGTGCTGATAGGCATTTCAGATGTAGTTTCCAATAGGCATTTCAAATATAGGTGCCGATAGGCATTCCAGATATGTTTGCCGATAGGCATTTCAAATATAGGTGATGATAGGCATTTCAGATGTAGTTTCCGATAGGCATTTCAAAAATTGGTGCCGATAGGCATTTCAGATAGTGGTGCCGATAGGCATTTCAGATATAGTTGCCGATTGGCATTTTAAAAATAGGTGCCGATAGGCATTTCAGATATAGAAGCCGATAGGTATTTCAAATATAGGTATCGATAGGCATTTCAGATATGGTTGCCGATAGGCATTTCAAATATAGGTGCTGATAGGCATTTCAGATGTAGTTTCCGATAGGCATTTCAAAAATTGGTGCCGATAGGCATTTCAGATATAGGTGCCGATAGGCATTTCAGATATAGTTGCCGATTGGCATTTTAAAAATAGGTGACGATATACATTTCAGATATAGAAGCCGATAGGCATTTCAAATATAGGTGCCGATAAGCATTCCAGATATGGTTACCGATAGGCATTTCAAATATAGGTGCTGATAGGCATTTCAGATGTAGTTTCCGATAGGCATTTCAAAAATTGGTGCCGATAGGCATTTCAGATATAGGTGCCGATAGGCATTTCAGATATAGTTGCCGATTGGCATTTTAAAAATAGGTGCCGATAGGCATTTCAGATATAGAAGCCGATAGGTATTTCAAATATAGGTATCGATAGGCATTTCAGATATGGTTGCCGATAGGCATTTCAAATATAGGTGCCGATAGGCATTTCAGATGTAGTTTCCGATAGGCATTTCAAAAATTGGTGCCGATAGGCATTTCAGATATAGGTGCCGATAGGCATTTCAGATATAGTTGCCGATTGGCATTTTAAAAATAAGTGCCGATAGGCATTTCAGATATAGAAGCCGATAGGCATTTCAAATATAGGTGCCGATAGGCATTCAAGATATGTTTGCCGATAGGCATTTCAAATATAGGTGATGATAGGCATTTCAGATGTAGTTTCCGATAGGCATTTCAAAAATTGGTGCCGA
Organism: Venustoraphidia nigricollis; assembly: GCA_034508555.1. Lineage (NCBI taxonomy): Eukaryota > Metazoa > Arthropoda > Insecta > Raphidioptera > Raphidiidae > Venustoraphidia > Venustoraphidia nigricollis. The sequence goes on along the minus strand of JAVRKA010000434.1, from coordinate 105,369 downwards.
TAGGCATTTCAGATAGAGGTGCCGATAGGCATTTCAGATATAGTTGCCGATTGGCATTTTAAAAATAGGTGCCGATAGGCATTTCAGATATAGAAGCCGATAGGCATTTCAAATACAGGTGCCGATAGGCATTCCAGATATGGTAGCCGATAGGCATTTCAAATATAGGTGCTGATAGGCATTTTAGATGTAGTTTTCAATAGGCATTTCAAAAATAGGTGCCGATAGGCATTTCAGATATAGGTGCCGATAGGCATTTCAGATATAGTTGCCGATTGGCATTTTAAAAATAAGTGCCGATAGGCATTTCAGATATAGGTCCTGATAGGCATTTCAGATATAGTTGCCGATTGGCATTTTTAAAATAGGTGCCGATAGGCATTTCAGATATAGAAGCCGATAGCCATTTCAAATATAGGTGCCGATAGGCATTCCAGATATGTTTGCCGATAGGCATTTCAAATATAGGTGATGATAGGCATTTCAGATGTAGTTTCCGATAGGCATTTCAAAAATTGGTGCCGATAGGCATTTCAGATAGAGGTGCCGATAGGCATTTCAGATATAGTTGCCGATTGGCATTTTAAAAATAGGTGCCGATAGGCATTTCAGATATAGAAGCCGATAGGTATTTCAAATATAGGTATCTATAGGCATTTCAGATATGGTTGCCGATAGGCATTTCAAATATAGGTGCTGATAGGCATTTCAGATGTAGTTTCCGATAGGCATTTCAAAAATTGGTGCCGATAGGCATTTCAGATATAGGTGCCGATAGGCATTTCAGATATAGTTGCCGATTGGCATTTTAAAAATAGGTGACGATATACATTTCAGATATAGAAGCCGATAGGCATTTCAAATATAGGTGCCGATAAGCATTCCAGATATTGTTACCGATAGGCATTTCAAATATAGGTGCTGATAGGCATTTCAGATGTAGTTTCCGATAGGCATTTCAAAAATTGGTGCCGATAGGCATTTCAGATAGAGGTGCCGATAGGCATTTCAGATATAGATGCCGATTGGCATCTTAAAAATAGGTGCCGATAGGCATTTCAGATATAGAAGCCGATAGGTATTTTAAATATAGGTGTCGATAGGCATTTCAGATATGGTTGCCGATAGGCATTTCAAATATAGGTGCTGATAGGCATTTCAGATGTAGTTTCCGATAGGCATTTCAAAAATAGGTGCCGATAGGCATTTCAGATAAAGGTGCCGATAGGCATTTCAGATATAGTTGCCAATTGGCATTTTAAAAATAGGTGCCGATAGGCATCTCAGATATAGAAGCCGATAAGCATTTCAAATATAGGTGCCGATAGGCATTCCAGATATGGTTGCCGATAGGCATTTCAAATATAGGTGCTGATAGGCATTTTAGATGTAGTTTCTGATAGGCATTTAAAAAATTGATGCCGATAGGCATTTCAGATATAGTTTTCGATTGGCATTTTAAAAATAGGTGTCGATAGGCATTTCAGAAAAAGAAGCCGATAGGCATTTCAAATATAGGTGCCGATAGGCATTCCAGATATGGTTGCCGATAGGCATTTCAAATATAGGTCCGGATAGGCATTCCAGATGTAGTTTCCGATAGGCATTTCAAAAATAGGTGCCGATAGGCATTTCAGATAAAGGTGCCGATAGGCATTTCAGATATAGTTGCCAATTGGCATTTTAAAAATAGGTGCCGATAGGCATTTCAGATATAGAAGCCGATAAGCATTTCAAATATAGGTGCCGATAGGCATTCCAGATATGGTTGCCGATAGGCATTTCAAATATAGGTGCTGATAGGCATTTTAGATGTAGTTTCTGATAGGCATTTAAAAAATTGATGCCGATAGGCATTTCAGATATAGGTGCCGATAGGCATTTCAGATATAGTTGCCGATTGGCATTTTAAAAACAGGTGCCGATAGGCATTTCAGATATAGAAGCCGATAGGTATTTCAAATATAGGTGTCGATAGGCATTTCAGATATGGTTGCCGATAGGCATTTCAAATATAGGAGCACATAGGCATTTCAGATGTAGTTTCCGAAAGGCATTTCAAAAATAGGTGCCGATAGGCATTTCAGATATAGGTGCCGATAGGCATTTCAGATATAGTTGCCGATTGGCATTTTAAAAATAGGTGCCGATAGGCATTTCAGATATAGAAGCCGATAGGCATTTCAAATATAGGTGCCGATAGGCAATATAGATATGGTTGCCGATAGGCATTTCAAATATAAGTGCTGATAGGCATTTTAGATGTAGTTTCCATTAGGCATATCAAAAATAGGTACCGATAAGCATTTCAGATATAGGTGCCGATAGGCATTTCAGATATAGTTGCCAATTGGCATTTTAAAAATAGGTGTCGATAGGCATTTCAGATATAAAAGCCGATAGGCATTTCAAATATAGGTGCCGATAGGCATTCCAGATATGTTTGCCGGTAGGCATTTCAAATATAGGTGCTGATAGGCATTTCAGATGTAGTTTCCGATAGGCATTTCAAAAATTGGTGCCGATAGGCATTTCAGATATAGGTGCCGATTGGCATTTCAGATATAGTTGCCGATTGGCATTTTAAAAATAGGTGCCGATAGGCATTTCAGATATAGAAGCCGATAGGTATTTCAATTATAGGTGTCGATAGGCATTTCAGATATGGTTGCCGATAGGCATTTCAAATATAGGTGCTGATAGGCATTGCAGATGTAGATTCCGATAGGCATTTCAATAATAGGTGCCGATAGGCATTTCAGATATAGGTGCCGATAGGCATTTCTGATGTGGTTGCCGATAGGCATTTCAAATATATGTGCTGATAGGCATTTCAGATGTAGTTTTCGATAAGCATTTCAAAAATAGGTGCCGATAGGCATTTCAGATATAGGTGCCGATAGGCACTTCAGATATAGTTGCCGATTGGCATTTTAAAAATAGGTGCCGATAGGCATTTCAGATATAGAAGCCGATAGGCATTGCAAATATAGGTGCCGATAGGCATTCCAGATATGGTTGCCGATAGGCATTTCAAATATAGGGGCTGATAGGCATTTCAGATGTAGTTTCCGATAGGCATTTCAAAAATTGGTGCCGATAGGCATTTCAGATATAGGTGCCGATAGGCATTTCAGATATAGTTGCCGATTGGCATTTTAAAAATAGGTGCCGATAGGCATTTCAGATATAGAAGCCGATAGGTATTTCAAATATAGGTGTCGATAGGCATTTCCGATATGGTTGCCGATAGGCATTTCAAATAAAGGTGCTGATAGGCATTTCAGATGTAGTTTCCGATAGGCATTTCAAAAATAGTTGCCGATAGGCATTTCAGATATAGGTACCGATAGGCATTTCAGATACAGTTGCCGATTGGCATTTTAAAAATAGGTGTCTATATACATTTCAGATATAGAAGCCGATAGGCATTTCAAATATAGGTGCCGATAGGCATTCCAGATATGGTTGCCGATAGGCATTTCAAATATAGGTGCTGATAGGCATTTCAGATGTAGTTTCCGAAAGGCAGTTCAAAAATAGGTGCCAATAGGCATTTCAGATATAGGTGCTGATATGCATTTTAAATATAGTTGCCGATTGGCATTTTAAAAATAGGTTCCGATAGGCATTTCAGATATAGAAGCCGATAGGCATTTCAAATATAGGTGCCGATAGGCATTCCAGATATGGATGCCGATAGGCATTTCAAATATAAGTGCTGATAGGCATTTCAGATGTAGTTTCCGATAGGCATTTCAAAAATTGGTGCCGATAGGCATTTCAGATATAGGTGCCGATAGGCATTTCAGATACAGTTGCCGATTGGCATTTTAAAAATAGGTGCCGATAGGCATTTCAGATATAGAAGCCGATATGTATTTCAAATATAGGTGTCGATAGGCATTTCAGATATGGTTGCCGATAGGCATTTCAAATATTGGTGCTGATAGGCATTTCAGATGTAGTTTCCGATAGGCATTTCAAAAATAGGTGCCGATAGGCATTTCCGATTTAGGTGCTGATAGGCATTACAGATATAGTTGCCGATTAGCATTTTAAAATAGGTGCCGATAGGCATTTCAGATATAGAAGCCGATAGGTATTTCAAATATAGGTGTCGATACGCATTTCAGTTATTGTTGCCGATAGGCATTTCAAATAAAGGTGCTGATAGGCATTTCAGATGTAGTTTCCGATAGGCATTTCAAAAATAGATACCGATAGGCATTTCAGATATAGGTGCCGATAGGCATTTCAGATATAGTTGCCGATTGGCATTTTAAAAATAGGTGTCGATAGGCATTTCAGATATAGGTGCCGATAGGCATTTCAGATATGGTTGCCGATAGGCATTTCAAATATAGGTGCTGATAGGCATTTCAGATGTAGTTTCCGATAGGCATTTCAAAAATTGGTGCCGATAGGCATTTCAGATATAGGTGCCGATAGGCATTTCAGATATAGTTGCCGATTGGCATTTTAAAAATAGGTGCCGATAGGCATTTCAGATATAGAAGCCGATAGGTATTTCAAATATAGGTGTCGATAGGCATTTCAGATATGGTTGCCGATAGGCATTTCAAATATAGGTGCTGATAGGCATTTCAGATGTAGTTTCCGATAGGCATTTCAAAAATAGGTGCTGATAGGCATTTCAGATATAGGTGCCGATAGGCATTTCAGATATAGTTGCCGATTGGCATTTTAAAAATAGGTGCCGATAGGCATTTTAGATGTAGTTTCCGATAGGCATTTCAAAAATAGGTGCCGATAGGCATTTCATATATAGGTGTCGGTAGGCATTTCAGATATAAATGCCGAAAGGCATTTCAGATATAGGTGCCGATAGGCATTTCTGATGTGGTTGCTGATAGGCATTTCAAATAGAGGTGCTGATCGGCACTTCAGATGTAGTTTTCGATAGGCATTTCAAAAATAGGTGCCGATAGGCATTTCAGATATAGAAGCCGATAGGTATTTCAAATATAGGTGTCGATAGGCATTCCAGATATGGTTGCCGATAGGCATTTCAAATATTGGTGCTGATAGGCATTTCAGATGTAGTTTCCGATATGCATTTCAAAAATAGGTGCCGATAGGAATTTTAGATATAGGTGCCGATAGGCATTACAGATATAGTTGCCGATTGGCATTTTAAAAATAGGTGCCGATAGGCATTTCAGATATAGAAGCCGATAGGCATTTCAAATATAGGTGCTAATAGGCATTCCAGATATGGTTGCCGATAGGCATTTCAAATATAGGTGCTGATAGGCATTTCAGATGTAGTTTCCGATAGGCATTTCAAAAATAGGTGCCGATAAGCATTTCAGATATAGGTGCTGATAGGCATTTCAGATATAGTTGCCGATTGGCATTTTAAAAATAGGTGCCAATAGGCATTTTAGATGTAGTTTCCGATAGGCATTTCAAAAATAGGTGCCGATAGGCATTTCAGATATAGAAGCCGATAGGTATTACAGATATAGTTGCCGATTGGCATTTTAAAAATAGGTGCCGATAGGCATTTCAGATATAGAAGCCGATAGGCATTTCAAATATAGGTGTCGATAGGCATTCCAGATATAGTTGCCGATAGGCATTTCAAATATAGGTGCTGATAGGCATTTCAGATGTAGTTTCCGATAGGCAATTCAAAAATAGGAGCCGATAGGCATTTCAGATATAGGTGGCGATAGGCATTTCAGATATAGTTGCCAATTGGCATTTTAAAAATAGGTGCCGATAGGCATTTCAGATATAGAAGCCGATAGGCATTTCAAATATAGGTGCCGATAGGCATTCCAGATATGGTTGCCGATAGGCATTTCAAATATAGGTGCTGATAGGCATTTTAGATGTATTTTCCGATAGGCATTTCAAAAATTGATGCCGATAGGAATTTCAGATATAGGTGCCGATAGGCATTTCAGTTATAGTTGCCGATTGGCATTTTAAAAACAGGTGCCGATAGGCATTTCAGATATAGAAGCCGATAGGTATTTTAAATATAGGTGTCGATAGGCATTTCAGATATGGTTGCCGATAGGCATTTCAAATATAGGAGCAGATAGGCATTTCAGATGTTTCTGAAAGACATTTCAAAAATAGGTGCCGATAGGCATTTTAGATATAGTAGCCGATAGGCATTTCAGATATAGTTGCCGATTGGCATTTTAAAATTGGTGCCGATAGGCATTTCAGATATAGAAGCCGATAGGCATTTCAAATATAGGTGCCGATAGGCATTCCAAATATGGTTGCCGATAGGCATTTCAAATATAGGTGCTGATAGGCATTTCAGATGTAGTTTCCGATAGGCATTTCAAAAATTGGTGCCGATTGGCATTTCAGATATAGGTGCCGATAGGCATTTCAGATATAGTTGCCGATTTGCATTTTAAAAATAGGTGCCGATAGGCATTTCAGATATAGAAGCCGATAGGTATTTCAATTATAGGTGTCGATTGGCATTGCAAATATGGTTGCCGATAGGCATTTTAAATATAGGTGCTGCTAGGCATTTCAGATGTAGTTTCCGATAGGCATTTCAAAAATAGGTGCCGATAGGCATTTCAGATATAGGTGCCGATAGGCATTTCAGATATAGTTGCAGATTGGCATTTTAAAAATAGGTGCCGATAGGCATTTTAGATGTAGTTTCCGATAGGCATTTCAAAAATAGGTGCCGATAGGCATTTCAGATATAGGTGCCGATAGGCATATCAGATATAGTTGCCGATAGGCATTTAAAATATAGGTGTCGATAGGCAATTCAAATATAGGTGTCGATAGGCATTTCAGATATAAATGCCGAAAGGCATTTCAGATATAGGTGCCGATAGGCATTTCTGATGTGGAGTCCGATAGGCATTTCAAATATAGGTGCTGATAGGCATTCCAGATGTATTTTCCGATAGGCATTTCAAAAATTGGTGCCGATAGGCATTTCAGATATAGGTGCCGATAGGCATTTCAGATATAGTTACCGATTGGCATTTCAAAAATAGGTGCCGATAGGCATTTCAGATATAGAAGCCGATAGGCATTTCAAATATAGGTGCCGATAGGCATTCCAGATATGGTTGCCGATAGGCATTTCAAATATAGGTGCTGATAGGCATTTCAGATGTAGTTTCCGGTAGGCATTTTAAAAATAGGTGCCGATAGGCATTTCAGATATAGAAGCCGATAGGCATTTCAAATATAGGTGTCGATAGGCATTCCAGATATGGTTGCCGATAGGCATTTCAAATATTGGTGCTGATAGGCATTTTAGATGTAGTTTCCGATAGGCATTTCAAAAATTGATGCCGACAGGCATTTCAGATATAGGTGCCGATATGCATTTCAGATATAGTTGCCGATTGGCATTTTAAAAATAGATGCCGATAGGCATTTCAGATATAGAAGCCGATAGGTTTTTCAAATATAGGTGTCGAAAGGCATTTCAGATATGGTTGCCGATATGCATTTCAAATATAGGTGCTGAAAGGCATTTCAGATGTAGTTTCCGATAGGCATTTTAAAAATAGGTGCCGATAGGCATTTCAGATATAGGTGCCAATAGGCATTTCAGATATAGTTGCCGATTGGCATTAAAAAAATAGGTGCCGATAGGCATGTCAGATATAGAAGCCGATAGGCATTTCAAATATAGGTGCCGATAGGCATTCCAGATATGGTTGCCGATAGGCATTTCAAATATAGGTGCTGATAGGCATTTCAGATGTAGTTTCCGATAGGCAATTCAAAAATAGGTGCCGATTGGCATTTCAGATATAGGTGACGATAGGCATTTCAGATATAGTTGCCAATTGGCATTTTAAAAATAGGTGCCGATAGGCATTTCAGATATAGAAGCCATAGGCATTTCAAATATAGGTGCCGACAGGCATTCCAGATATGGTTGCCGATAGGCATTTCAAATATAGGTGCTGATAGGCATTTTAGATGTAGTTTCCGATAGGCATTTCAAAAATTGATGCCGATAGGCATTTCATATATAGGTGCCGAAAGGCATTTCAGATATATGTCCGATTGGCAATTTAAAAATAGATGCCGATAGGCATTTCAGATATAGAAGCCGATAAGCATTTCAAATATAGGTGCCGATAGGCATTTCAGATATGGTTGCCGATAGGCATTTCAAATATAAGTGCTGATAGGCATTTCAGATGTAGTTTCCGATAGGCATTTCAAAAATAGGTACCGATAGGCATTTCAGATATAGGTGCCGATAGGCATTTCAGATATAGTTGCCAATTGGCATTTTAAACATAGGTGTCGATAGGCATTTCAGATATAGAAGCCGATAGGCATTTCAAATATAGGTGCCGATAGGCATTCCAGATATGGTTGCCGATAGGCATTTCAAATATAGGTGCTGATAGGCATTCCAGATTTAGTTTCCGATAGGCATTTCAAAAATTGGTGCCGATAGGCATTTCAGATATAGGAGCCGATAGGCATTTCAGATATAGTTACCGATTGGCATTTTGAAAATAGGTGCCGATAGGCATTTCAGATATAGAAGCCGATAGGTATTTCAAATATAGGTGTCGATAGGCATTTCAGATATGGTTGCCGACAGGCATTTCAAATATAGGTGCCGATAGGCATTCCAGATATGTTTGCCGATAGGCATTTCAAATATAGGTGCTGATAGGCATTTCAGATGTAGTTTCCGATAGGCATTTCAAAAATAGGTGCCGATAGGCATTTCAGATATAGGTGCCGATAGGCATTTCAGATATAGTTGCCGATTGGCATTTTAAAAATAGGTGCCGATAGGCATTTCAGTTATTATAGAAGCAGATAGGCATTTCAAATATAGGAGCCGATAGGCATTCCAGATATGGTTGCCGATAGGCATTTTAAATATAGGTGCTGAGAGGCATTTCAGATGTAGTTTCCGATAGGCATTTCAAATATAGGTGTCGATAGGCATTCCAGTTATAGTTGCCGATAGGCATTTCAAATATAGGTGCTGATAGGCATTTCAGATATAGTTACCGATTGGCATTTTGAAAATAGGTGCCGATAGGCATTTCAGATATAGAAGCCGATAGGTATTTCAAATATAGGTGTCGATAGGCATTTCAGATATGGTTGCCAATAGGCATTTCAAATATAGGTGCTGATAGGCATTTCAGAAGTAGTTTCCGATAGGCATTTTAAAAATAGGTGCCGATAGGCATTTCAGATATAGGTGCCGATAGGCATTTCAGATATAGTTGCCGATTGGCATTTTAAAAATAGGTGCCGATAGGCATTTCAGATATAGAAGCCGATAGGCATTTCAAATATAGGTGCCGACAGGCATTCCAGATATGGTTGCTGATAGGCATTTCAAATATAGGTGCTGATAGGCATTTTAGATGTAGTTTCCGATAGGCATTTCAAAAATAGGTGCCGATAGGCATTTCAGATATAGGTGCCGATAGGCATTTCAGATATAGTTGCCAATTAGCATTTTAAAAATTGGTGCCGATAGGCATTTCAGATAAAGAAGCCGATAGGCATTTCAAATATATGTGCCGATAGGCATTCCAGATATGGTTGCCGATAGGCATGCCAGATATGGTTGCCGATAGGCATTTTAAAAATAGGTGCTGATAGGCATTTTAGATGTAGTTTCAGATAGGCATTTCAAAAATTGATGCCGATAGGCATTTCAGATATAGGTGCCGATAGGCATTTCAGATATAGTTGCCGATTGGCATTTTAAAAACAGGTGCCGATAGGCATTTTAGATGTAGTTTCCGATAGGCATTTCAAAAATAGGTGCCGATAGGCATTTCAAATATAGGTGTCGGTAGGCATTTCAGATATAAATGCCGAAAGGCATTTCAGATATAGGTGCCGATAGGCATTTCTGATGTGGTTGCTGATAGGCATTTCAAATATAGGTGCTGATAGGCACTTCAGATGTAGTTTTCGATAGGCATTTCAAAAATAGGTGCCGATAGGCATTTCAGATGTAGAAGCCGATAGATATTTCAAATATAAGTGTCGATAGGCATTTCAGATATAGTTGCCGATTGGCATTTTAAAAATAGGTGCCGATAGGCATTTCAGATATAGAAGCCGATAGGTATTTCAAATATAGGTGTCGATAGGCATTTCAGATACGGTTGCCGATAGGCATTTCAAATATTGGTGCTGATAGGCATTTCAGATCTAGTTTCCGATATGCATTTCAAAAATAGGTGCCGATAGGAATTTCAGATATAGGTGCCGATAGGCATTACAGATATAGTTGCCGATTGGCATTTTAAAAATAGGTGCCGATAGGCATTCAGATATAGAAGCCGATAGGCATTTCAAATATAGGTGCTGATAGGCATTTCAGATGTAGTTTCCGATAGGCATTTCAAAAATAGGTGCCGATAGGCATTTCAGATATAGGTGCCGATGGGCATTTCAGATATAGTTACCGATTGGCATTTTAAAAATAGGTGCCGATTATCATTTCAGATATAGAAGCCGATTTTTTTTTTTCAAATATAGGTGTCAATAGGCATTTCAGATATGGTTGCCGATAGGCATTTCAAATATAGGAGCAGATAGGCATTTCAGATGTAGTTTCCGAAAGGCAGTTCAAAAATAGGTGCCAATAGGCATTTCAGATATAGGTGCTGATATGCATTTTAAATATAGTTGCCGATTGGCATTTTAAAAATAGGTGCCGATAGGCATTTCAGATATAGAAGCCGATAGGCATTTCAAATATAGGTGCCGATAGGCATTCCAGATATGGATGCCGATAGGCATTTCAAATATAAGTGCTGATAGGCATTTCAAATGTAGTTTCCGATAGGCATTTCAAAAATTGGTGCCGATAGGCATTTCAGATATAGGTGCCGATAGGCATTTCAGATACAGTTGCCGATTGGCATTTTAAAAATAGGTGCCGATAGGCATTTCAGATATAGATGCCGATATGTATTTCAAATATAGGTGTCGATAGGCATTTCAGATATGGTTGCCGATAGGCATTTCAAATATTGGTGCTGATAGGCATTTCAGATGTAGTTTCCGATAGGCATTTCAAAAATAGGTGCCGATAGGCATTTCTGATTTAGGTGCTGATAGGCATTACAGATATAGTTGCCGATTAGCATTTTAAAAATAGGTGCCGATAGGCATTTCAGATATAGAAGCCGATAGGTATTTCAAATATAGGTGTCGATACGCATTTCAGTTATTGTTGCCGATAGGCATTTAAAATAAAGGTGCTGATAGGCATTTCAGATGTAGTTTCCGATAGGCATTTCAAAAATAATTACCGATAGGCATTTCAGATATAGGTGCCGATAGGCATTTCAGATATAGTTGCCGATTGGCATTTTAAAAATAGGTGTCGATAGGCATTTCAGATATAGGTGCCGATAGGCATTTCAGATATGGTTGCCGATAGGCATTTCAAATATAGGTGCTGATAGGCATTTCAGATGTAGTTTCCGATAGGCATTTCAAAAATTGGTGCCGATAGGCATTTCAGATATAGGTGCCGATAGGCATTTCAGATATAGTTGCCGATTGGCATTTTAAAAATAGGTGCCGATAGGCATTTCAGATATAGAAGCCGATAGGTATTTCAAATATAGGTGTCGATAGGCATTTCAGATATGGTTGCCGATAGGCATTTCAAATATAGGTGCTGATAGGCATTTCAGATGTAGTTTCCGACAGGCATTTCAAAAATAGGTGCTGATAGGCATTTCAGATATAGGTGCCGATAGGCATTTCAGATATAGTTGCCGATTGGCATTTTAAAAATAGGTGCCGATAGGCATTTCATATATAGGTGTCGGTAGGCATTTCAGATATAAATGCCGAAAGGCATTTCAGATATAGGTGCCGATAGGCATTTCTGATGTGGTTGCTGATAGGCATTTCAAATATAGGTGCTGATCGGCACTTCAGATGTAGTTTTCGATAGGCATTTCAAAAATAGGTGCCGATAGGCATTTCAGATATAGAAGCCGATAGGTATTTCAAATATAGGTGTCGATAGGCATTCCAGATATGGTTGCCGATAGGCATTTCAAATATTGGTGCTGATAGGCATTTCAGATGTAGTTTCCGATATGCATTTCAAAAATAGGTGCCGATAGGAATTTTAGATATAGGTGCCGATAGGCATTACAGATATAGTTGCCGATTGGCATTTTAAAAATAGGTGCCGATAGGCATTTCAGATATAGAAGCCGATAGGCATTTCAAATATAGGTGCTAATAGGCATTCCAGATATGGTTGCCGATAGGCATTTCAAATATAGGTGCTGATAGGCATTTCAGATGTAGTTTCCGATAGGCATTTCAAAAATAGGTGCCGATAAGCATTTCAGATATAGGTGCTGATAGGCATTTCAGATATAGTTGCCGATTGGCATTTTAAAAATAGGTGCCGATAGGCATTTTAGATGTAGTTTCCGATAGGCATTTCAAAAATAGGTGCCGATAGGCATTTCAGATATAGAAGCCGATAGGTATTACAGATATAGTTGCCGATTGGCATTTTAAAAATAGGTGCCGATAGGCATTTCAGATATAGAAGCCGATAGGCATTTCAAATATAGGTGTCGATAGGCATTCCAGAAATAGTTGCCGATAGGCATTTCAAATATAGGTGCTGATAGGCATTTCAGATGTAGTTTCCGATAGGCAATTCAAAAATAGGAGCCGATAGGCATTTCAGATATAGGTGCCGATAGGCATTTCAGATATAGTTGCCAATTGGCATTTTAAAAATAGGTGCCGATAGGCATTTCAGATATAGAAGCCGATAGGCATTTCAAATATAGGTGCCGATAGGCATTCCAGATATGGTTGCCGATAGGCATTTCAAATATAGGTGCTGATAGGCATTTTAGATGTATTTTCCGATAGGCATTTCAAAAATTGATGCCGATAGGAATTTCAGATATAGGTGCCGATAGGCATTTCAGTTATAGTTGCCGATTGGCATTTTAAAAACAGGTGCCGATAGGCATTTCAGATATAGAAGCCGATAGGTATTTTAAATATAGGTGTCGATAGGCATTTCAGATATGGTTGCCGATAGGCATTTCAAATATAGGAGCAGATAGGCATTTCAGATGTAGTTTCTGAAAGACATTTCAAAAATAGGTGCCGATAGGCATTTTAGATATAGTAGCCGATAGGCATTTCAGATATAGTTGCCGATTGGCATTTTAAAATTGGTGCCGATAGGCATTTCAGATATAGAAGCCGATAGGCATTTCAAATATAGGTGCCGATAGGCATTCCAAATATGGTTGCCGATAGGCATTTCAAATATAGGTGCTGATAGGCATTTCAGATGTAGTTTCCGATAGGCATTTCAAAAATTGGTGCCGATTGGCATTTCAGATATAGGTGCCGATAGGCATTTCAGATATAGTTGCCAATTTGCATTTTAAAAATAGGTGCCGATAGGCATTTCAGATATAGAAGCCGATAGGTATTTCAATTATAGGTGTCGATTGGCATTTCAAATATGGGTGCCGATAGGCATTTTAAATATAGGTGCTGCTAGGCATTTCAGATGTAGTTTCCGATAGGCATTTCAAAAATAGGTGCCGATAGGCATTTCAGATATAGGTGCCGATAGGCATTTCAGATATAGTTGCAGATTGGCATTTTAAAAATAGGTGCCGATAGGCATTTTAGATGTAGTTTCCGATAGGCATTTCAAAAATAGGTGCCGATAGGCATTTCAGATATAGGTGCCGATAGGCATATCAGATATAGTTGCCGATAGGCATTTAAAATATAGGTGTCGATAGGCAATTCAAATATAGGTGTCGATAGGCATTTCAGATATAAATGCCGAAAGGCATTTCAGATATAGGTGCCGATAGGCATTTCTGATGTGGATGCCGATAGGCATTTCAAATATAGGTGCTGATAGGCATTCCAGATGTATTTTCCGATAGGCATTTCAAAAATTGGTGCCGATAGGCATTTCAGATATAGGTGCCGATAGGCATTTCAGATATAGTTACCGATTGGCATTTCAAAAATAGGTGCCGATAGGCATTTCAGATATAGAAGCCGATAGGCATTTCAAATATAGGTGCCGATAGGCATTCCAGATATGGTCGCCGATAGGCATTTCAAATATAGGTGCTGATAGGCATTTCAGATGTAGTTTCCGGTAGGCATTTTAAAAATAGGTGCCGATAGGCATTTCAGATATAGAAGCCGATAGGCATTTCAAATATAGGTGTCGATAGGCATTCCAGATATGGTTGCCGATAGGCATTTCAAATATTGGTGCTGATAGGCATTTTAGATGTAGTTTCCGATAGGCATTTCAAAAATTGATGCCGACAGGCATTTCAGATATAGGTGCCGATATGCATTTCAGATATAGTTGCCGATTGGCATTTTAAAAATAGGTGCCGATAGGCATTTCAGATATAGAAGCCGATAGGTTTTTCAAATATAGGTGTCGAAAGGCATTTCAGATATGGTTGCCGATATGCATTTCAAATATAGGTGCTGAAAGGCATTTCAGATGTAGTTTCCGATAGGCATTTAAAAAATAGGTGCCGATAGGCATTTCAGATATAGGTGCCAATAGGCATTTCAGATATAGTTGCCGATTGGCATTAAAAAAATAGGTGCCGATAGGCATGTCAGATATAGAAGCCGATAGGCATTTCAAATATAGGTGCCGATAGGCATTTCAGATATGGTTGCAGATGGGCATATCAAATATAGGTGCTGATAGGCATTTCAGATGTAGTTTCCGATAGGCAATTCAAAAATAGGTGCCGATTGGCATTTCAGATATAGGTGACGATAGGCATTTCAGATATAGTTGCCAATTGGCATTTTAAAAATAGGTGCCGATAGGCATTTCAGATATAGAAGCCATAGGCATTTCAAATATAGGTGCCGACAGGCATTCCAGATATGGTTGCCGATAGGCATTTCAAATATAGGTGCTGATAGGCATTTTAGATGTAGTTTCCGATAGGCATTTCAAAAATTGATGCCGATAGGCATTTCATATATAGGTGCCGAAAGGCATTTCAGATATATGTCCGATTGGCAATTTAAAAATAGATGCCGATAGGCATTTCAGATATAGAAGCCGATAAGCATTTCAAATATAGGTGCCGATAGGCATTTCAGATATGGTTGCCGATAGGCATTTCAAATATAAGTGCTGATAGGCATTTCAGATGTAGTTTCCGATAGGCATTTCAAAAATAGGTACCGATAGGCATTTCAGATATAGGTGCCGATAGGCATTTCAGATATAGTTGCCAATTGGCATTTTAAACATAGGTGTCGATAGGCATTTCAGATATAGAAGCCGATAGGCATTTCAAATATAGGTGCCGATAGGCATTCCAGATATGGTTGCCGATAGGCATTTCAAATGTAGGTGCTGATAGGCATTCCAGATTTAGTTTCCGATAGGCATTTCAAAAATTGGTGCCGATAGGCATTTCAGATATAGGTGCCGATAGGCATTTCAGATATAGTTACCGATTGGCATTTTGAAAATAGGTGCCGATAGGCATTTCAGATATAGAAGCCGATAGGTATTTCAAATATAGGTGTCGATAGGCATTTCAGATATGGTTGCCGATAGGCATTTCAAATATAGGTGCCGATAGGCATTCCAGATATGGTTGCCGATAGGCATTTCAAATATAGGTGCTGATAGGCATTTCAGATGTAGTTTCCGATAGGCATTTCAAAAATAGGTGCCGATAGGCATTTCAGATATAGGTGCCGATAGGCATTTCAGATATAGTTGCCGATTGGCATTTTAAAAATAGGTGCCGATAGGCATTTCAGTTATTATAGAAGCAGATAGGCATTTCAAATATAGGAGCCGATAGGCATTCCAGATATGGTTGCCGATAGGCATTTAAAATATAGGTGCTGAGAGGCATTTCAGATGTAGTTTCCGATAGGCATTTCAAATATAGGTGTCGATAGGCATTCCAGATATAGTTGCCGATAGGCATTTCAAATATAGGTGCTGATAGGCATTTCAGATATAGTTACCGATTGGCATTTTGAAAATAGGTGCCGATAGGCATTTCAGATATAGAAGCCGATAGGTATTTCAAATATAGGTGTCGATAGGCATTTCAGATATGGTTGCCGATAGGCATTTCAAATATAGGTGCCGATAGGCATTCCAGATATGGTTGCCGATAGGCATTTCAAATATAGGTGCTGATAGGCATTTCAGATGTAGTTTCCGATAGGCATTTCAAAAATTGGTGCCGTTAGGAATTTCAGATATAGGTGCCGATAGGCATTTCAGATATAGTTGCCGATTGGCATTTTAAAAATAGGTGCCGACAGGCATTTCAGATATAGATGCCGATAGGTATTTCAAATATAGGTGTCGATAGGCATTTCAGATATGGTTGCCGATAGGCATTTCAAATATAGGTGCTGAGAGGCATTTCAGATGTAGTTTCCGATAGGCATTTCAAAAATAGGTGCCGATAGGCATTTCAGATATAGGTGCCGATAGGCATTTCAAATATAGGTGCTGATAGGCATTTCAGATGTAGTTTCCGATAGGCAATTCAAAAATAGGTGCCGATAGGCATTTCAGATATATGTGCCGATAGGCATTTCAGATATAGTTGCCAATTGGCATTTTAAAAATAGGTGCCGATAGGCATTTCAGATATAGATGCCGATAGGTATTTCAAATATAGGTGTCGATAGGCATTTCAGATATGGTTGCCGATAGGCATTTCAAATATAGGTGCTAAGAGGCATTTCAGATGTAGTTTCCGATAGGCATTTCAAATATAGGTGTCGATAGGCATTCCAGATATAGTTGCCGATAGGCATTTCAAATATAGGTGCTGATAGGCATTTCAGATGTAGTTTCCGATAGGCAATTCAAAAATAGGTGCCGATAGGCATTTCAGATATAGGTGCCGATAGGCATTTCAGATATAGTTGCCAATTGGCATTTTAAAAATAGGTGCCGATAGGCATTTCAGATATAGAAGCCGATAAGCATTTCAAATATAGGTGCCGATAGGCATTCCAGATATGGTTGCCGATAGGCATTTCAAATATAGGTGCTGATAGGCATTTTAGATGTATTTTCCGATAGGCATTTCAAAAATTGATGCCGATACGAATTTCAGATATAGGTGCCGATAGGCATTTCAGTTATAGTTGCCGATTGGCATTTTAAAAACAGGTGCCGATAGGCATTTCAGATATAAAAGCCGATAGGTATTTTAAATATAGGTGTCGATTGGCATTTCAGATATGGTTGCCGATAGGCATTCAAATATAGGAGCAGATGGCATTTCAGATGTAGTTTCTGAAAGACATTTCAAAAATAGGTGCCGATAGGCATTTTAGATATAGTAGCCGATAGGCATTTCAGATATAGTTGCCGATTGGCATTTTAAAATTGGTGCCGATAGGCATTTCAGATATAGAAGCCGATAGGCATTTCAAATATAGGTGCCGATAGGCATTCCAAATATGGTTGCCGATAGGCATTTCAAATATAGGTGCTGATAGGCATTTCAGATGTAGTTTCCGATAGGCATTTCAAAAATTGCTGCCGATTGGCATTTCAGATATAGGTGCCGATAGGCATTTCAGATATAGGTGCCGATTTGCATTTTAAAAATAGGTCCCGATAGGCATTTCAGATATAGAAGCCGATAGGTATTTCAATTATAGGTGTTGATAGGCATTTCAAATATGGTTGCCGATAGGCATTTTAAATATAGGTGCTGCTAGGCATTTTAGATGTAGTTTCCGATAGGCATTTCAAAAATAGGTGCCGATAGGCATTTCAGATATAGGTGCCGATAGGCATTTCAGATATAGTTGCAGATTGGCATTTTAAAAATAGGTGCCGATAGGCATTTTAGATGTAGTTTCCGATAGGCATTTCAAAAATAGGTGCCGATAGGCATTTCAGATATAGGTGCCGATAGGCATATCAGATATAGTTGCCGATAGGCATTTAAAATATAGGTGTCGATAGGCAATTCAAATATAGGTGTCGATAGGCATTTCAGATATAAATGCCGAAAGGCATTTTAGATATAGGTGCCGATAGGCATTTCTGATGTGGATGCCGATAGGCATTTCAAATATAGGTGCTGATAGGCATTCCAGATGTATTTTCCGATAGGCATTTCAAAAATTGGTGCCGATAGGCATTTCAGATATAGGTGCCGATAGGCATTTCAGATATAGTTACCGATTGGCATTTCAAAAATAGGTGCCGATAGGCATTTCAGATATAGAAGCCGATAGGCATTTCAAATATAGGTGCCGATAGGCATTCCAGATATGGTTGCCGATAGGCATTTCAAATATAGGTGCTGATAGGCATTTCAGATGTAGTTTCCGATAGGCATTTTAAAAATAGGTGCCGATAGGCATTTCAGATATAGAAGCCGATAGGCATTTCAAATATAGGTGTCGATAGGCATTACAGATATGGTTGCCGATAGGCATTTCAAATATTGGTGCTGATAGGCATTTTAGATGTAGTTTCCTATAGGCATTTCAAAAATTGATGCCGACAGGCATTTCAGATATAGGTGCCGATATGCATTTCAGATATAGTTGCCGATTGGCATTTTAAAAACAGCTGCCGATAGGCATTTCAGATATAGTTGCCGATTGGCATTTTAAAAATAAGTGTCGATAAGCATTTCAGATATAGAAGTCGATATTCATTTTAAATATAGGTGCCGGTAAGCATTCCAGATATATTTGCCGATAGGCATTTCAAATATAGGTGCTGATAGGCATTCCAGATGTAGTTTCCGATAGGCATTTCAAAAATTGGTGCCGACAAGCATTTCAGATATAGGTGCCGATAGGCATTTCAGATATAGTTACCGATTGGCATTTTAAAAATAGGTGCCGATAGGCATTTCAGATATAGAAGCCGATAGGTTTTTCAAATATAGGTGTCGAAAGGCATTTCAGATATGGTTGCCGATATGCATTTCAAATATAGGTGCTGAAAGGCATTTCAGATGTAGTTTCCGATAGGCATTTCAAAAATAGGTGCCGATAGGCATTTCAAATATAGGTGCCAATAGGCATTTCAGATATAGTTGCCGATTGGCATTAAAAAAATAGGTGCCGATAGGCATGTCAGATATAGAAGCCGATAGGCATTTCAAATATAGGTGCCGATAGGCATTCCAGATATGGTTGCCGATAGGCATTTCAAATATAGGTGCTGATAGGCATTTCAGATGTAGTTTCCGATAGGCAATTCAAAAATAGGTGCCGATAGGCATTTCAGATATAGGTGACGATAGGCATTTCAGATATAGTTGCCAATTGGCATTTTAAAAATAGGTGCCGATAGGCATTTCAGATATAGAAGCCATAGGCATTTCAAATATAGGTGCCGACAGGCATTCCAGATATGGTTGCCGATAGGCATTCAAATATAGGTGCTGATAGGCATTTTAGATGTAGTTTCCGATAGGCATTTCAAAAATTGATGCCGATAGGCATTTCATATATAGGTGCCGAAAGGCATTTCAGATATATGTCCGATTGGCAATTTAAAAATAGATGCCGATAGGCATTTCAGATATAGAACCCGATAAGCATTTCAAATATAGGTGCCGATAGGCATTTCAGATATGGTTGCCGATAGGCATTTCAAATATAGGTGCTGATAGGCATTTCAGATTTAGTTTCCGATAGGCATTTCAAAAATACGTGCTGATAGGCATTTCAGATATAGGTGCCGATAGGCATTTCAGATATAGTTGCCGATTGCCATTTTAAAAATAGGTGCCGATAGGCATTTTAGATATAGTTTCCGATAGGCATTTCAAAAATAGGTGCCGATAGGCATTTCAAATATAGGTGTCGGTAGGCATTTCAGATGTAGTTTCCGATAGGCATTTCAAAAATAGGTACCGATAGGCATTTCAGATATAGGTGCCGATAGGCATTTTAGATATAGTTGCCAATTGGCATTTTAAACATAGGTGTCGATAGGCATTTCAGATATAGAAGCCGATAGGCATTTCAAATATAGGTGCCGATAGGCATTCCAGATATGGTTGCCGATAGGCATTTTAAATATAGGTGCTGATAGGCATTCCAGATTTAGTTTCCGATAGGCATTTCAAAAATTGGTGCCGATAGGCATTTCAGATATAGGTGCCGATAGGCATTTCAGATATAGTTACCGATTAGCATTTTGAAAATAGGTGCCGATAGGCATTTCAGATATAGAAGCCGATAGGTATTTCAAATATAGGTGTCGATAGGCATTTCAGATATGTTTGCCGATAGGCATTTCAAATATAGGTGCCGATAGGCATTCCAGATATGGTTGCCGATAGGCATTTCAAATATAGGTGCTGATAGGCATTCCAGATTTAGTTTCCGATAGGCATTTCAAAAATCGGTGCCGATAGGCATTTCAGATATAGGTGCCGATAGGCATTTCAGATATAGTTGCCGATTGGCATTTTAAAAATAGGTGCCGATAGGCATTTCAGTTATAGAAGCAGATAGGCATTTCAAATATAGGTGCCGATAGGCATTCCAGATATGGTTGCCGATAGGCATTTCAAATCTAGGTGCTGATAGGCATTTCAGATGTAGTTTCCGATAGGCATTTCAAAAATTGGTGCCGATAGGCATTTCAGATATAGGTGCCGATAGGCATTTCAGATATAGTTGCCGATTGGCATTTTAAAAATAGGTGCCGACAGGCATTTCAGATATAGATGCCGATAGGTATTTCAAATATAGGTGTGGATAGGCATTTCAGATATGGTTGCCGATAGGTATTTCAAATATAGGTGCTGAGAGGCATTTCAGATGTAGTTTCCGATAGGCATTTCAAAAATAGGTGCCGATAGGCATTTCAGATATAGGTGCCGATAGGCATTTCAAATATAGTTGCCGATTGGCATTTTAAAAATAGGTGTCGATAGGCATTTCAGATATAGAAGCCGATAGGCATTTCAAATATAGGGGCCGATAGGCATTCCAGATATGGTTGCCGATAGGCATTTCAAATATAGGTGCTGATAGGCATTCCAGATGTAGTTTCCGATAGGCATTTCAAAAATTGTTGCCGATAGGCATTTCAGATATAAATGCCGATAGGAATTTCAGTTATAGGTGCCGATAGGCACTTTAGATATAGTTGCCGATTGGCATTTTAAAAATAGGTGCCGATAGGCATTTCAGATATAGAAGCAGATATGCATTTCAAATATAGGTGCCGATAGGCATTCCAGATATGGTTGCCGATAGGCGTTTCAATTATAGGTGCTGATAGGCATTTCAGATGTAGTTTTCGATAGGCATTTCAAAAATAAGTGCCGATAGGCATTTCAAAAATAAGTGCCGATAGGCATTTCAGATATAGGTGCCGATAGGCATTTCAGATATAGGTACCGATAGGCATATCAGATATAGTTGCCGATAGGTATTTCAAATATAGGTGCTGATAGGCATTTCAGATGTAGTTTCCGATAGGCATTTCAAAAAAAGGTACCGATAGGCATTTCAGATATAGGTGCCGATAGGCATTTCAGATATAGCTGCCAATTGGCATTTTAAAAATAGGTGTCGATAGGCATTTCAGATATAGAAGCCGATAGGCATTTCAGATATAGAAGCCGATAGGCATTTCAAATATAGGTGCCGATAGGCATTCCAGATATGGTTGCCGATAGGCATTTCAAATATAGGAGCAGATAGGCATTTCAGATGTACTTTCCGATAGGCATTTCAAAAATAGGTGTCGATAGGCATTTCAGATATAGGTGCCGATAGGCATTTCAGATATAGTTGCCGATTGGCATTTTAAAAATTGGTGCCGATAGTCATTTCAGATATAGAAGCCGATAGGCATTTCAAATATAGGTGCCGATAGGCATTCCAGATATGGTTGCCGATAGGCATTTCAAATATAGGAGCAGATAGGCATTTCAGATGTAGTTTCCGATAGGAATTTCAAAAATAGGTGTCGATAGGCATTTCAGATATAGGTGCCGATAGGCATTTCAAATATAGGTGCTGATAGGCATTCCAGATGTAGTTTCCGATAGGCATTTCAAAAATTGGTGCCGATCAAATATAGGTGCCGATAGGCATTCCAGATATGGTTGCCGATAGGCATTTCAAATGTAGGTGCTGATAGGCATTTCAGATGTAGTTTCCGATAGGCATTTCAAAAATTGGTGCCGATAGGCATTTCAGATATAGGTGCCGATAGGCATTTCAGATATAGTTGCCGATTGGCATTTTAAAAATAGGTGCCGATACTCATTTCAGATATAGAAGCCGATAGGTATTTCAAATATAGGTGTCGATAGGCATTCCAGATATGGTTGCCGATAGGTATTTCAAATATTGGTGCTGATAGGCATTTCAGATGTAGTTTTCGATAGGCAATTAAAAAATAGGTGCCGATAGGAATTTCAGATATAGGTGCCGATAGGCATTACAGATATAGTTGCCGATTGGCATTTTAAAAATAGGTGCCGATAGGCATTTCAGATATAGAAGCCGATAGGCATTTCAAATATAGGTGCCGATAGGCATTCCAGATATGGTTGCCGATAGGCATTTCAAATATAGGTGCTGATAGGCATTTCAGATGTAGTTTCCGATAGGCATTTCAAAAATATGTGCCGATAGGCATTTCAGATATAGGTGCCGATAGGCATTTCGGATATAGTTGCCGATTGGCATTTTAAAAATAGGTGCCGATAGGCATTTCAGATATAGAAGCCGATAGGCATTTCAAATATAGGTGCCGATAGGCATTCCAGATATGGTTGCCGATAGGCATTTCAAATATAGGTGCTGATAGGCATTTCAGATGTAGTTTCCGATAGGCATTTAAAAAATAGGTGCCGATAGGCATTTTAGATATAGGTGCCGATAGGCATTTCAGATATAATTGCCGATTGGCATTTATAAAATAGGTGCCGATAGGCATTTCAGATATAGAAGCCGATAGGCATTTCAAATATAGGTGCCGATTAGCATTCCAGATATGGTTGCCGATAGGCATTTCAAATATAGGAGCTGATAGGCATTCCAGATGTAGTTTCCGATAGGCATTTCAAAAATAGGAGCCGATTGGCATTTCAGATATAGGTGCCGATAGGCATTTCAGATATAGTTGCCAATTGGCATTTTAAAAATAGGTGCCGATAGGCATTTCAGATATAGAAGCCGATAGGCATTTCAAATATAGGTGTCGATAGGCATTTCAGTTATTGTTGCCGATAGGCATTTCAAATATAGGTGCTGATAGGCATTTCAGATGTAGTTTCCAAAAGGCATTTCAAAAATAGGTGCCGATAGGCATTTCAGATATAGGTGCCGATAGGCATTTCAGATATAGTTGCCGATTGGCATTTTAAAAATAGGTGCCGATAGGCATTTCAGATATAGAAGCCGATAGGCATTTCAAATATAGGTACCGATAGGCATTCCAGATATGGTTGCCGATAGGCATTTCAAATATAAGTGCTGATAGGCATTTCAGATGTAGTTTCCGATAGGCATTTCAAAAATAGGTGCCGATAGGCAATTCAGATATAGGTGCCGATAGGCATTTCAAATATAGGTGCTGATAGGCATTCCAGATGTAGTTTCCGATAGGCATTTCAAAAATTGGTGCCGATCAAATATAGGTGCCGATAGGCATTCCAGATATGGTTGCCGATAGGCATTTCAAATGTAGGTGCTGATAGGCATTTCAGATGTAGTTTCCGATAGGCATTTCAAAAATTGGTGCCGATAGGCATTTCAGATATAGGTGCCGATAGGCATTTCAGATATAGATGCCGATTGGCATTTTAAAAATAGGTGCCGATAGTCATTTCAGATATAGGAGCCGATAGGTATTTCAAATATAGGTGTCGATAGGCATTCCAGATATAGTGGCCGATAGGTATTTCAAATATTGGTGCTGATAGGCATTTCAGATGTAGTTTTCGATAGGCAATTAAAAAATAGGTGCCGATAGGCATTTCAGATATAGGTTCCGATAGGCATTTCAGATATAGTTGCCGATTGGCATTTTAAAAATAGGTGCCGATAGGCAATTCAGGTATAGAAGCCGATAGGCATTTCAAATATAGGTGCCGATAGGCATTCCAGATATGGTTGCCGATAGGCATTTCAAATATAGGTGCTGATAGGCATTTCAGATGTAGTTTCCGATAGGCATTTAAAAAATAGGTGCCGATAGGCATTTTAGATATAGGTGCCGATAGGCATTTCAGATATAATTGCCGATTGGCATTTATAAAATAGGTGCCGATAGGCATTTCAGATATAGAAGCCGATAGGCATTTCAAATATAGGTGCCGATTAGCATTCCAGATATGGTTGCCGATAGGCATTTCAAATATAGGAGCTGATAGGCATTCCAGATGTAGTTTCCGATAGACATTTCAAAAATAGGAGCCGATTGGCATTTCAGATATAGGTGCCGATAGGCATTTCAGATATAGTTGCCAATTGGCATTTTAAAAATAGGTGCCGATAGGCATTACAGATATAGAAGCCGATAGGCATTTCAAATATAGGTGCCGATAGGCATTCCAGATATGGTTGCCGATAGGCATTTCAAATATAGGTGCTGATAGGCATTTTAGATGTAGTTTCCGATAGGCATTAAAAAAATTGATGCCGATAGGAATTTCAGATATAGGCGCCGATAGGCATTTCAGATATTGTTGCCGATTGGCATTTTAAAAATAGGTGCCGATAGGCATTTCAGATATAGAAGCCGATAGGCATTTCAAATATAGGTGCTGATAGGCATTTCAGATGTAGTTTCCGATAGGCATTTCAAAAATTGGTGCTGATATGCATTTCAGATATAGGTGCCGATAGGCATTTAAGATATAGTTGCCGATTGGCATTTTAAAAATAGGTGCCGATAGGCATTTCAGATATAGAAGTCGATAGGTATTTCAAATATAGGTGTCGATAGGCATTTCAGTTATTGTTGCCGATAGGCATTTCAAATATAGGTGCTGATAGGCATTTCAGATGTAGTTTCCAAAAGGCATTTCAAAAATAGGTGCCGATAGGCATTTCAGATATAGGTGCCGATAGGCATTTCAGATATAGTTGCCGATTGGCATTTTAAAAATAGGTGCCGATAGGCATTTCAGATATAGAAGCCGATAGGCATTTCAAATATAGGTACCGATAGGCATTCCAGATATGGTTGCCGATAGGCATTTCAAATATAAGTGCTGATAGGCATTTCAGATGTAGTTCCTGATAGGCATTTCAAAAATAGGTACCGATAGGCATTTCAGATATAGGTGCCGATAGGCATTTCAGATATAGCTGCCAATTGGCATTTTAAAAATAGGTGTCGATAGGCATTTCAGATATAGAAGCCGATAGGCATTTCAAATATAGGTGCCGATAGGCATTCCAGATATGGTTACCGATAGGCATTTCAAATATAGGAGCAGATAGGCATTTCAGATGTAGTTTCCTATAGGCATTTCAAAAATTGGTGTCGATAGGCATTTCAGATATAGGTGCCGATAGGCATTTCAGATATAGTTGCCGATTGGCATTTTAAAAATAGGTGCCGATAGGCATTTCAGATATAGAAGCCGATAGGCATTTCAAATATAGGTGCCGATAGGCATTCCAGATATGGTTGCCGATAGGCATTTCAAATATAGGTGCTGATAGGCATTCCAGATGTAGTTTCCGATAGGCATTTCAAAAATTGGTGCCGATAGGCATTTCAGATATAGGTGCCGATAGGCATTTCAGATATAGTTACCGATTGGCATTTTGAAAATAGGTGCCGATAGGCATTTCAGATATAGAAGCCGATAGGTATTTCAAATATAGGTGTCGATAGGCATTTCAGATATGGTTGCCGATAGGCATTTCAAATATAGGTGCCGATAGGCATTCCAGATATGGTTGCCGATAGGCATTTCAAATATAGGTGCTGATAGGCATTTCAGATGTAGTTTCCGATAGGCATTTTAAAAATAGGTGCCGATAGGCATTTCAGATATAGGTGCCGATAGGCATTTCAGATATAGTTGCCGATTGGCATTTTAAAAATAGGTGCCGATAGGCATTTCAGTTATAGAAGCAGATAGGCATTTCAAATATAGGTGCCGATAGGCATTCCAGATATGGTTGCCGATAGGCATTTCAAATATAGGTGCTGATAGGCATTTCAGATGTAGTTTCCGATAGGCATTTCAAAAATAGGTGCCGATAGGCATTTCAGATA
This sequence comes from Venustoraphidia nigricollis, assembly GCA_034508555.1. Lineage (NCBI taxonomy): Eukaryota > Metazoa > Arthropoda > Insecta > Raphidioptera > Raphidiidae > Venustoraphidia > Venustoraphidia nigricollis. The sequence continues at coordinate 79,079 of JAVRKA010000434.1, read as the reverse complement.
TAGGTGCCGATAGGCATTTCAAATATAGTTGCCGATTGGCATTTTAAAAATAGGTGTCGATAGGCATTTCAGATATAGAAGCCGATAGGCATTTCAAATATAGGTGCCGATAGGCATTCCAGATATGGTTGCCGATAGGCATTTCAAATATAGGTGCTGATAGGCATTTCAGATGTAGTTTCCGATAGGCATTTCAAAAATTGGTGCCGATAGGCATTTCAGATATAAATGCCGATAGGAATTTCAGATATAGGTGCCGATAGGCACTTTAGATATAGTTGCCGATTGGCATTTTAAAAATAGGTGCCGATAGGCATTTCAGATATAGAAGCAGATATGCATTTCAAATATAGGTGCCGATAGGCATTCCAGATATGGTTGCCGATAGGCGTTTCAAATATAGGTGCTGATAGGCATTTCAGATGTAGTTTTCGATAGGCATTTCAAAAATAAGTGCCGATAGGCATTTCAAAAATAAGTGCCGATAGGCATTTCAGATATAGGTGCCGATAGGCATTTCAGATATAGGTACCGATAGGCATATCAGATATAGTTGCCGATAGGCATTTCAAATATAGGTGCTGATAGGCATTTCAGATGTATTTTCCGATAGGCATTTCAAAAATAGGTACCGATAGGCATTTCAGATATAGGTGCCGATAGGCATTTCAGATATAGCTGCCAATTGGCATTTTAAAAATAGGTGTCGATAGGCATTTCAGATATAGAAGCCGATAGGCATTTCAAATATAGGTGCCGATAGGCATTCCAGATATGGTTGCCGATAGGCATTTCAAATATAGGAGCAGATAGGCATTTCAGATGTAGTTTCCGATAGGCATTTCAAAAATAGGTGTCGATAGGCATTTCAGATATAGGTGCCGATAGGCATTTCAGATATAGTTGCCGATTGGCATTTTAAAAATAGGTGCCGATAGGCATTTCAGATATAGAAGCCGATAGGCATTTCAAATATAGGTGCCGATAGGCATTCCAGATATGGTGGCCGATAGGCATTTCAAATATAGGAGCAGATAGGCATTTCAGATGTAGTTTCCGATAGGCATTTCAAAAATAGTTGTCGATAGGCATTTCAGATATAGGTGCCGATAGGCATTTCAAATATAGGTGCTGATAGGCATTCCAGATGTAGTTTCCGATAGGCATTTCAAAAATTAGTGCCGATCAAATATAGGTGCCGATAGGCATTCCAGATATGGTTGCCGATAGGCATTTCAAATATAGGTGCTGATAGGCATTTCAGATGTAGTTTCCGATAGGCATTTCAAAAATTAGTTCCGATAGGCATTTCAGATATAGGTGCCGATAGGCATTTCAGATATAGTTGCCGATTGGCATTTTAAAAATAGGTGCCGATAGTCATTTCAGATATAGAAGCCGATAGGTATTTCAAATATAGGTGTCGATAGGCATTCCAGATATGGTTGCCGATAGGTATTTCAAATATTGGTGCTGATAGGCATTTCAGATGTAGTTTCCGATAGGCATTTCAAAAATAGGTGCCGATAGGCATTTCAGATATAGGTGCCGATAGGCATTTCGGATATAGTTGCCGATTGGCATTTTAAAAAAAGGTGCCGATAGGCATTTCAGATATAGAAGCCGATAGGCATTTCAAATATAGGTGCCGATAGGCATTCCAGATATGGTTGCCGATAGGCATTTCAAATATAGGTGCTGATAGGCATTTCAGATGTAGTTTCCGATAGGCATTTCAAAAATAGGTGCCGATAGGCATTTCAGATATAGGTTCCGATAGGCATTTCAGATATAGTTGCCGATTGGCATTTTAAAAATAGGTGCCGATAGGCATTTCAGATATAGAAGCCGATAGGCATATCAAATATAGGTGCCGATAGGCATTCCAGATATGGTTGCCGATAGGCATTTCAAATATAGGTGCTGATAGGCATTCCAGATGTAGTTTCCGATAGGCATTTCAAAAATTGGTGCCGATAGGCATTTCAGATATAGGTGCCGATAGGCATTTCAGATAAAGTTACCGATTGGCATTTTGAAAATAGGTGCCGATAGGCATTTCAGATATAGAAGCCGATAGGTATTTCAAATATAGGTGTCGATAGGCTTTTCAGATATGGTTGCCGATAGGCATTTCAAATATAGGTGCCGATAGGCATTCCAGATATGGTTGCCGATAGGCATTTCAAATATAGGTGCTGATAGGCATTTCAGATGTAGTTTCCGATAGGCATTTCAAGAATAGGTGCCGATAGGCATTTCAGATATAGGTGCCGATAGGCATTTCAGATATAGTTGCCGATTGGCATTTTAAAAATAGGTGCCGATAGGCCTTTCAGTTATAGAAGCAGATAGGCATTTCAAATATAGGTGCCGATAGGCATTCCAGATATGGTTGCCGATAGGCATTTCAAATATAGGTGCTGATAGGCATTTCAGATGTAGTTTCCGATAGGCATTTCAAAAATTGGTGCCGATAGGCATTTCAGATATAGGTGCCGATAGGCATTTCAGATATAGTTGCCGATTGGCATTTTAAAAATAGGTGCCGACAGGCATTTCAGATATAGATGCCGATAGGTATTTCAAATATAGGTGTCGATAGGCATTTCAGATATGGTTGCCGATAGGCATTTCAAATATAGGTGCTGAGAGGCATTTCAGATGTAGTTTCCGATAGGCATTTCAAAAATAGGTGCCGATAGGCATTTCAGATATAGGTGCCGATAGGCATTTCAAATATAGTTGCCGATTGGCATTTTAAAAATAGGTGTCGATAGGTATTTCAGATATAGAAGCCGATAGGCATTTCAAATATAGGTGCCGATAGGCATTCCAGATATGGTTGCCGATAGGCATTTCAAATATAGGTGCTGATAGGCATTCCAGATGTAGTTTCCGATAGGCATTTCAAAAATTGGTGCCGATAGGAATTTCAGATATAGGTGCCGATAGGCACTTTAGATATAGTTGCCGATTGGCATTTTAAAAATAGGTGCCGATAGGCATTTCAGATATAGAAGCAGATATGCATTTCAAATATAGGTGCCGATAGGCATTCCAGATATGGTTGCCGATAGGCGTTTCAAATATAGGTGCTGATAGGCATTTCAGATGTAGTTTTCGATAGGCATTTCAAAAATAAGTGCCGATAGGCATTTCAAAAATAAGTGCCGATAGGCATTTCAGATATAGGTGCCGATAGGCATTTCAGATATAGGTACCGATAGGCATATCAGATATAGTTGCCGATAGGCATCTTAAATATAGGTGCTGATAGGCATTTCAGATGTATTTTCCGATAGGCATTTCAAAAATAGGTACCGATAGGCATTTCAGATATAGGTGCCGATAGGCATTTCAGATATAGCTGCCAATTGGCATTTTAAAAATAGGTGTCGATAGGCATTTCAGATATAGAAGCCGATAGGCATTTCAAATATAGGTGCCGATAGGCATTCCAGATATGGTTGCCGATAGGCATTTCAAATATAGGAGCAGATAGGCATTTCAGATGTAGTTTCCGATAGGCATTTCAAAAATAGGTGTCGATAGGCATTTCAGATATAGGTGCCGATAGGCATTTCAGATATAGTTGCCGATTGGCATTTTAAAAATAGGTGCCGATAGGCATTTCAGATATAGAAGCCGATAGGCATTTCAAATATAGGTGCCGATAGGCATTCCAGATATGGTTGCCGATAGGCATTTCAAATATAGGAGCAGATAGGCATTTCAGATGTAGTTTCCGATAGGCATTTCAAAAATAGTTGTCGATAGGCATTTCAGATATAGGTGCCGATAGGCATTTCAAATATAGGTGCTGATAGGCATTCCAGATGTAGTTTCCGATAGGCATTTAAAAAATTGGTGCCGATAGGCATTCCAGATATGGTTGCCGATAGGCATTTCAAATATAGGTGCTGATAGGCATTTCAGATGTAGTTTCCGATAGGCATTTCAAAAATTGGTGCCGATAGGCATTTCAGATATAGGTGCCGATAGGCATTTCAGATATAGTTGCCGATTGGCATTTTAAAAATAGGTGCCGATAGTCATTTCAGATATAGAAGCCGATAGGTATTTCAAATATAGGTGTCGATAGGCATTCCAGATATGGTTGCCGATAGGTATTTCAAATATTGGTGCTGATAGGCATTTCAGATGTAGTTTCCGATAGGCATTTCAAAAATAGGTGCCGATAGGCATTTCAGATATAGGTGCCGATAGGCATTTCGGATATAGTTGCCGATTGGCATTTTAAAAAAAGGTGCCGATAGGCATTTCAGATATAGAAGCCGATAGGCATTTCAAATATAGGTGCCGATAGGCATTCCAGAGATGGTTGCCGATAGGCATTTCAAATATAGGTGCTGATAGGCATTTCAGATGTAGTTTCCGATAGGCATTTCAAAAATAGGTGCCGATAGGCATTTCAGATATAGGTTCCGATAGGCATTTCAGATATAGTTGCCGATTGGCATTTTAAAAATAGGTGCCGATAGGCATTTCAGATATAGAAGCCGATAGGCATTTCAAATATAGGTGCCGATAGGCATTCCAGATATGGTTGCCGATAGGCATTTCAAATATAGGTGCTGATAGGCATTTCAGATGTAGTTTCCGATAGGCATTTCAAAAATAGGTGCCGATAGGCATTTCAAATATAGGTGCCGATAGGCATTTCAGATATAATTGCCGATTGGCATTTATAAAATAGGTGCCGATAGGCATTTCAGATATAGAAGCCGATAGGCATTTCTAATATAGGTGCCGATTAGCATTCCAGATATGGTTGCCGATAGGCATTTCAAATATAGGAGCTGATAGGCATTCCAGATGTAGTTTCCGATAGGCATTTCAAAAATAGGAGCCGATTGGCATTTCAGATATAGGTGCCGATGGGCATTTCAGATATAGTTGCCAATTGGCATTTTAAAAATAGGTGCCGATAGGCATTACAGATATAGAAGCCGATAGGCATTTCAAATATAGGTGCAGATAGGAATTCCAGATATGGTTGCCGATAGGCATTTCAAATATAGGTGCTGATAGGCATTTTAGATGTAGTTTCCGATAGGCATTTAAAAAATTGATGCCGATAGTCATTTCAGATATAGGCGCCGATAGGCATTTCAGATATAGTTGCCGATTGGCATTTTAAAAATAGGTGCCGATAGGCATTTCAGATATAGAAGCCGATAGGCATTTCAAATATAGGTGCTGATAGGCATTTCAGTTGTAGTTTCCGATAGGCATTTCCAAAAATTGGTGCTGATATGCATTTCAGATATAGGTGCCGATAGGCATTTAAGATATAGTTGCCGATTGGCATTTTAAAAATAGGTGCCGATAGGCATTTCAGATATAGAAGCCGATAGGTATTTCAAATATAGGTGTCGATAGGCATTTCAGTTATTGTTGCCGATAGGCATTTCAAATATAGGTGCGGATAGGCATTTCAGATGTAGTTTCCGAAAGGCATTTCAAAAATAGGTGCCGATAGGCATTTCAGATATAGGTGCCGATAGGTATTTCAGATATAGTTGCCGAATCGCATTTTAAAAATAGGTGCCGATAGGCATTTCAGATATAGAAGCCGATAGGCATTTCAAATATAGGTACCGATAGGCATTCCAGATATGGTTGCCGATAGGCATTTCAAATATAAGTGCTGATAGGCATTTCAGATGTAGTTTCCGATAGGCATTTCAAAAATAGGTACCGATAGGCATTTCAGATATAGGTGCCGATAGGCATTTCAGATATAGCTGCCAATTGGCATTTTTAAAATAGGTGTCGATAGGCATTTCAGATATAGAAGCCGATAGGCATTTCAAATATAGGTGCCGATAGGCATTCCAGATATGGTTACCGATAGGCATTTCAAATATAGGAGCAGATAGGCATTTCAGATGTAGTTTCCTATAGGCATTTCAAAAATAGGTGTCGATAGGCATTTCAGATATAGGTGCCGATAGGCATTTCAGATATAGTTGCCGATTGGCATTTTAAAAATAGGTGCCGATAGGCATTTCAGATATAGAAGCCGATGGACATTTCAAATATAGGTGCCGATAGGCATTTCAGATATGGTTGCCGATAGGCATTTCAAATATAGGAGCAGATAGGCATTTCAGATGTAGTTTTCGATAGGCATTTCAAAAATAGGTGTCGATAGGCATTTCAGATATAGGTGCCGATAGGCATTTCAAAATATATAGGTGCTGATAGGCATTCCAGATGTAGTTTCCGATAGGCATTTCAAAAATTGGTGCCGATCAAATATAGGTGCCGATAAGCATTCCAGATATGGTTGCCGATAGGCATTTCAAATATATATGCTGATAGGCATTTCAGATGTAGTTTCCGATAGGCATTTTAAAAATTGGTGCCGATAGGCATTTCAGATATAGGTGCCGATAGGCATTTCAGATATAGTTGCCGATTGGCATTTTAAAAATAGGTGCCGATAGGCATTTCAGACATAGAAGCCGATAGGCATTTCAAATATAGGTGCCGATAGGCATTCCAGATATGGTTGCCGATAGGCATTTCAAATATAGGTGCTGATAGGCATTTCAGATGTAGTTTCCGATAGGCATTTCAAAAATAGGTGCCGATAGGCATTTCAGATATAGGTGCCGATAGGCATTTCAGATATAGTTGCCGATTGGCATTTTAAAAATAGGTGCCGATAGGCGTTTCAGATATAGAAGCCGATAGGCATTTCAAATATAGATGCCGATAGGCATTCCAGATATGGTTGCCGATAGGCATTTCAAATATAGGTGCTGATAGGCATTTCAGATGTAGTTTCCGATAGGCATTTCAAAAATAGGTGCCGATAGGCATTTCAGATATAGGTGCCGATAGGCATTTCAGATATAGTTGCCGATTGGCTTTTTAAAAATAGGTGCCGATAGGCATTTCAGATATAGAAGCCGATAGGCATTTCAAATATAGGTGCCGATAGGCATTTCAGATATGGTTGCCGATAGGCATTTCAAATATTGGTGCTGATAGGCATTTCAGATGTAGTTTCCGATAGGCATTTCAAAAATAGGTGCTGATAGGCATTACAGATATGGATGCCGATAGGCATTTCAAATATAATTGCTCATAGGCATTTCAGATGTAGTTTCCGATAGGCATTTCAAAAATTGGTGCCGATAGGCATTTCAGATATAGGTGCCGATAGGCATTTCAGATATAGAAGCCGATAGGCACTTCAAATATAGGTGCCGATAGGCATTCCAGATATGGATGCCGATAGGCATTTCAAATATAATTGCTCATAGGCATTTCAGATGTAGTTTCCGATAGGCATTTCAAAAATTGGTGCCGATAGGCATTTCAGATATAGACGCCGATAGGCATTTCAGATATAGTTGCCGATTGGCATTTTAAAAATAGGTGCCGATAGGCATTTCAGATATAGAAGCCGATAGGTATTTCAAATTTATGTGTCGATAGGCATTTCAGATATGGTTGCCGGTAGGCATTTCAAATATTGGTGCTGATAGGCATTTCAGATGTAGTTTCCGATAGGCATTTCAAAAATAGGTGCCGATAGGCATTTCGGATTTAGGTGCTGATAGGCATTCCAGATATGGTTGCCGATAGGCATTTCAAATATATGTGCTGATAGGCATTTCAGATGTAGTTTCCGATAGGCATTTCAAAAATAGGTGCCGAAAGGCATTTCAGATATAAGTGCCGATAGGCATTTCAGATATAGTTGTTGATTGGCATTTTAAAAATAGGTGTCGATAGGCATTTCAGATATAGAAGCCGATAGGCATTTCAAATATAGGTGCCGATAGGCATTCCAGATATGGTTGCCGATAGGCATTTCAAATATAGGTGCTGATAGGCATTCCAGATGTAGTTTCCAATAGGCATTTCAAAAATTGGTGCCGATAGGCATTTCAGATATAGGTGCCGATTGGCATTTCAGATATAGTTACCGATTGGCATTTTAAAAATGGGTGCCTATTATCATTTCAGATATAGAAGCCGATTTTTTTTTCAAATATAGGTGTCGATAGGCATTTCAGATATGGTTGCCGATAGGCATTTCAAATATAGGTGCTGATAGGCATTTCAGAAGTAGTTTCCGATAGGCATTTTAAAAATAGGTGCCGATAGGCATTTCAGATATAGGTGCCGATAGGCATTTCAGATATAGTTGCCGATTGGCATTTTAAAAATAGGTGCCGATAGGCATTTCAGATATAGAAGCCGATAGGCATTTCAAATATAGGTGCCGATAGGCATTCCAGATATGGTTGCTGATAGGCATTTCAAATATAGGTGCTGATAGGCATTTTAGATGTAGTTTCCGATAGGCATTTCAAAAATAGGTGCCGATAGGCATTTCAGATATAGGTGCCGATAGGCATTTCAGATATAGTTGCCAACTATCATTTTAAAAATTGGTGCCGATAGGCATTTCAGATATAGAAGCCGATAGGCATTTCAAATATAGGTGCCGATAGGCATTCCAGATATGGTTGCCGATAGGCATTCCAGATATGGTTGCCGATAGGCATTTTAAAAATAGGTGCTGATAGGCATTTTAGATGTAGTTTCAGATAGGCATTTCAAAAATTGATGCCAATAGGCATTTCAGATATAGGTGCCGATAGGCATTTCAGATATAGTTGCCGATTGGCATTTTAAAAACAGGTGCCGATAGGCATTTCAGATATAGAAGCCGATAGGCATTTCAAATATAGGTGCCAAAAGGCATTCCAGATATGGATGCCGATAGGCATTTCAAATATAAGTGCTGATAGGCATTTCAGATATGGATGCCGATAGGCATTTCAAATATAAGTGCTGATAGGAATTTCAGATGTAGTTTCCGATAGGCATTTTAAAAATAGGTACCGATAGGCATTTCAAATATAGGTGCCGATAGGCATTTCAGATATAGGTGCCGATTGGTATTTCAGATATAGTTGCCGATTGGCATTTTAAAAATAGGTGCCGATAGGCATTTCAGATATAGAAGCCGATAGGCATTTCAAAAATAGGTGCCGATAGGCATTCCAGATATGGATGCCGATAGGCATTTCAAATATAAGTGCTGATAGGGATTTCAGATGTAGTTTCCGATAGGCATTTTAAAAATAGTTACCGATAGGCATTTCAGATATAGGTGCCGATAGGCATTTCAGATATAGTTGCCGATTGCCATTTTAAAAATAGGTGCCGATAGGCATTTTAGATGTAGTTTCCGATAGGCATTTCAAAAATAGGTGCCGATAGGCATTTCAAATATAGGTGTCGGTAGGCATTTCAGATATAAATGCCGAAAGGCATTTCAGATATAGGTGCCGATAGGCATTTCTAATGAGGTTGCTGATAGGCATTTCAAATATAGGTGCTGATAGGCACTTCAGATGTAGTTTTCGATAGGCATTTCAAAAATAGGTGCCGATAGGCATTTCAGATGTAGAAGCCGATAGGTATTTCAAATATAAGTGTCGATAGGCATTTCAGATATAGTTGCCGATTGGCATTTTAAAAATAGGTGCCGATAGGCATTTCAGATATAGAAGCCGATAGGTATTTCAAATATAGGTGTCGATAGGCATTTCAGATACGGTTGCCGATAGGCATTTCAAATATTGGTGCTGATAGGCATTTCAGATCTAGTTTCCGATAGGCATTTCAAAAATAGGTGCCGATAGGAATTTCAGATATAGGTGCCGATAGGCATTACAGATATAGTTGCCGATTGGCATTTTAAAAATAGGTGCCGATAGGCATTCAGATATAGAAGCCGATAGGCATTTCAAATATAGGTGCTGATAGGCATTCCAGATATGGTTGCCGACAGGCATTTCAAATATAGGTGCTGATAGGCATTTCAGATGTAGTTTCCGATAGGCATTTCAAAAATAGGTGCCGATAGGCATTTCAGATATAGGTGCCGTGGGCATTTCAGATATAGTTACCGTTTGGCATTTTAAAAATAGGTGCCGATTATCATTTCAGATATAGAAGCCGATTTTTTTTTTCAAATATAGGTGTCAATAGGCATTTCAAATACAGTTGCCGATTGGCAGTTTAAAAATAGGTGCCGATAGGCATTTCAGATATAGAAGCCGATATGTATTTCAAATATAGGTGTCGATAGGCATTTCAGATATGGTTGCCGATAGGCATTTCAAATATTGGTGCTGATAGGCATTTCAGAAGTAGTTTCCGATAGGCATTTAAAAAATAGGTGCCGATAGGCATTTCAGATTTAGGTGCTGATAGGCATTACAGATATAGTTGCCGATTAGCATTTTAAAAATAGGTGCCGATAGGCATTTCAGATATAGAAGCCGATAGGCATTTCAAATATAGGTGCCGATAGGCATTCCAGATATGGTTGCTGATAGGCATTTCAAATATAGGTGCTGATAGGCATTTTAGATGTAGTTTCCGATAGGCATTTCAAAAATAGGTGCCGATAGGCATTCCAGATATGGTTGCCGATAGGCATTTCAAATATAGATGCTGATAGGCATTTCAGATGTAGTTTCCGATAGGCATTTCAAAAATAGGTGCCGAAAGGCATTTCAGATATAGGTGCCAAAAGGCATTTCAGATATAGTTGCCGATTGGCATTTTAAAAATAGGTGCCGTTAGGCATTTTAGATATAGAAGCCGATAGGCATTTCAAATATAGGTGTCGATAGGCATTCTAGATATGGTTGCCGATAGGTATTTCAAATATTGGTGCTGATAGGCATTTCAGATGTAGTTTCCGATAAGCATTTCAAAAATAGGTGCCGATAGGAATTTCAGATATAGGTGCCGATAGGCATTACGGATATAGTTGCCGATTGGCATTTTAAAAATAGGTGCCGATAGGCATTTCAGATATAGAAGCCGATAGGCATTTCAAATATAGGTGCCGATAGGCATTCCAGATATGGTTGCCGATAGGCATTTCAAATATAGGTGCTGATAGGCATTTCAGATGTAGTTTCCGATAGGCATTTCAAAAATAGGTGCCGATAGGCATTTCAGATATAGGTGCCGATAGGCATTTCAGATATAGTTGCCGATTGGCATTTTAAAAATATGTGCCGATAGGCGTTTCAGATATAGAAGCCGATAGGCATTTCAAATATAGGTGCCGATAGGCATTCCAGATATGGTTGCCGATAGGCATTTCACATATAGGTGCTGATAGGCATTTCAGATGTAGTTTCCAATAGGCATTTCAAAAATAGGTGCCGATAGGCATTTCAGATATAGGTGCCGATAGGCATTTCAGATATAGTTGCCGATTGGCATTTTAAAAATAGGTGCCGATAGGCATTTCAGATATAGAAGCCGATAGGCATTTCAAATATAGGTGCCGATAGGCATTTCAGATATGGTTGCCGATAGGCATTTCAAATATTGGTGCTGATAGGCATTTCAGATGTAGTTTCCGATAGGCATTTCAAAAATAGGTGCTGATAGGCATTACAGATATGGATGCCGATAGGCATTTCAAATATAATTGCTCATAGGCATTTCAGATGTAGTTTCCGATAGGCATTTAAAAAATTGGTGCCGAAAGGCATTTCAGATATAAGTGCCGATAGGCATTTCAGATATAGTTGCCGATTGGCATTTTAAAAATAGGTGTCGATAGGCATTTCAGATATAGAAGCCGATAGGCATTTCAAATATAGGTGCCGATAGGCATTCCAGATATGGTTGCCGATAGGCATTTCAAATATAGGTGCTGATAGGCATTCCAGATGTAGTTTCCAATAGGCATTTCAAACATTGGTGCCGATAGGCATTTCAGATATAGGTGCCGATTGGCATTTCAGATATAGTTACCGATTGGCATTTTAAAAATAGGTGCCTATTATCATTTCAGATATAGAAGCCGATTTTTTTTTCAAATATAGGTGTCGATAGGCATTTCAGATATGGTTGCCGATAGGCATTTCAAATATAGGTGCTGATAGGCATTTCAGAAGTAGTTTCCGATAGGCATTTTAAAAATAGGTGCCGATAGGCATTTCAGATATAGGTGCCGATAGGCATTTCAGATATAGTTGCCGATTGGCATTTTAAAAATAGGTGCCGATAGGCATTTCAGATATAGAAGCCGATAGGCATTTCAAATATAGGTGCCGATAGGCATTCCAGATATGGTTGCTGATAGGCATTTCAAATATAGGTGCTGATAGGCATTTTAGATGTAGTTTCCGATAGGCATTTCAAAAATAGGTGCCGATAGGCATTTCAGATATAGGTGCCGATAGGCATTTCAGATATAGTTGCCAATCAGCATTTTAAAAATTGGTGCCGATAGGCATTTCAGATATAGAAGCCGATAGGCATTTCAAATATAGGTGCCGATAGGCATTCCAGATATGGTTGCCGATAGGCATTCCAGATATGGTTGCCGATAGGCATTTTAAAAATAGGTGCTGATAGGCATTTTAGATGTAGTTTCAGATAGGCATTTCAAAAATTGATGCCGATAGGCATTTCAGATATAGGTGCCGATAGGCATTTCAGATATAGTAGCTGATTGGCATTTTAAAAACAGGTGCCGATAGGCATTTCAGATATAGAAGCCGATAGGCATTTCAAATATAGGTGCCAAAAGGCATTCCAGATATGGATGCCGACAGGCATTTCAAATATAAGTGCTGATAGGCATTTCAGATATGGATGCCGATAGGCATTTCAAATATAAGTGCTGATAGGAATTTCAGATGTAGTTTCCGATAGGCATTTTAAAATTAGGTACCGATAGGCATTTCAGATATAGGTGCCGATAGGCATTACAGATATAGTTGCCAATTGGCATTTTAAAAATAGGTGTCGATAGGCATGTCAGATATAGAAGCCGATAGGCATTTCAAATATAGGTGCTGATAGGCATTTCAGATGTAGTTTCCGATAGGCATTTCAAAAATACGTGCTGATAGGCATTTCAGATATAGGTGCCGATAGGCATTTCAGATATAGTTGCCGATTGCCATTTTAAAAATAGGTGCCGATAGGCATTTTAGATGTAGTTTCCGATAGGCACTTCAAAAATAGGTGCCGATAGGCATTTCAAATATAGGTGTCGGTAGGCATTTCAGATATAAATGCCGAAAGGCATTTCAGATATAGGTGCCGATAGGCATTTCTGATGAGGTTGCTGATAGGCATTTCAAATATAGGTGCTGATAGGCACTTAAGATGTAGTTTTCGATAGGCATTTCAAAAATAGGTGCCGATAGGCATTTCAGATGTAGAAGCCGATAGGTATTTCAAATATAAGTGTCGATAGGCATTTCAGATATAGTTGCCGATTGGCATTTTAAAAATAGGTGCCGATAGGCATTTCAGATATAGAAGCCGATAGGTATTTCAAATATAGGTGTCGATAGGCTTTTCAGATACGGTTGCCGATAGGCATTTCAAATATTGGTGCTGATAGGCATTTCAGATCTAGTTTCCGATAGGCATTTCAAAAATAGGTGCCGATAGGAATTTCAGATATAGGTGCCGATAGGCATTACAGATATAGTTGCCGATTGGCATTTTAAAAATAGGTGCCGATAGGCATTCAGATATAGAAGCCGATAGGCATTTCAAATATAGGCGCTGATAGGCATTCCAGATATGGTTGCCGATAGGCATTTCAAATATAGGTGCTGATAGGCATTTCAGATGTAGTTTCCGATAGGCATTTCAAAAATAGGTGCCGATAGGCATTTCAGATATAGGTGCCGATGGGCATTTCAGATATAGTTACCGTTTGGCATTTTAAAAATAGGTGCCGATTATCATTTCAGATATAGAAGCCGATTTTTTTTTTCAAATATAGGTGTCAATAGGCATTTCAGATACAGTTGCCGATTGGCATTTTAAAAATAGGTGCCGATAGGCATTTCAGATATAGAAGCCGATATGTATTTCAAATATAGGTGTCGATAGGCATTTCAGATATGGTTGCCGATAGGCATTTCAAATATTGGTGCTGATAGGCATTTCAGATGTAGTTTCCGATAGGCATTTAAAAAATATGTGCCGATAGGCATTTCAGATTTAGGTGCTGATAGGCATTACAGATTTAGTTGCCGATTAGCATTTTAAAAATAGGTGCCGATAGGCATTTCAGATATAGAAGCCGATAGGCATTTCAAATATAGGTGCCGATAGGCATTCCAGATATGGTTGCTGATAGGCATTTCAAATATAGGTGCTGATAGGCATTTTAGAAGTAGTTTCCGATAGGCATTTCAAAAATAGGTGCCGATGGGGATTCCAGATATGGTTGCCGATAGGCATTTCAAATATAGATGCTGATAGGCATTTCAGATGTAGTTTCCGATAGGCATTTCAAAAATAGGTGCCGAAAGGAATTTCAGATATATGTGCCGATAGGCATTACAGATATAGTTGCCGATTGGCATTTTAAAAATAGGTGCCGTTAGGCATTTTAGATATAGAAGCCGATAGGCATTTCAAATATAGGTGCCGATAGGCATTCCAGATATGGTTGCCGATAGGCATTTCAAATATAGGTGCTGATAGGCATTTCAGATGTAGTTTCCGATAGGCATTTCAAAAATAGGTTTCGATAGGCATTTCAGATATAGGTACCGATAGGCATTTCAGATATAGTTGCCGATTGGCATTTTAAAAATAGGTGCCGGTAGGCATTTCAGATATAGAAGCCGATAGGCATTTCAAATATAGATGCCGATAAGCATTCCAGATATGGTTGCCGATAGGCATTTAAAATATAGGTGCTGATAGGCATTTCAGATGTAGTTTCCGATAGGCATTACAAAAATTGGTGCTGATAGGCATTTTAGATATAGGTGCCGATAGGCATTTCAGATATAGTTGCCGATTGGCATTTTAAAAATAGGTGCCAATAGGCATTTCAGATATAGAAGCCGATAGGTATTTCAAATATAGGTGTCGATACGCATTTCAGTTATTGTTGCCGATAGGCATTTCAAATAAAGGTGCTGATAGGCATTTCAAATGTAGTTTCCGATAGGCATTTCAAAAATAGATACC
The DNA here is from genome assembly GCA_034508555.1 of Venustoraphidia nigricollis. Classification (NCBI taxonomy): domain Eukaryota; kingdom Metazoa; phylum Arthropoda; class Insecta; order Raphidioptera; family Raphidiidae; genus Venustoraphidia; species Venustoraphidia nigricollis. The sequence continues at coordinate 64,034 of JAVRKA010000434.1, read as the reverse complement.
GATAGGCATTTCAGATATAGGTGCCGATAGGCATTTCAGATATAGTTGCCGATTGGCATTTTAAAAATAGGTGTCGATAGGCATTTCAGATATAGAAGCCGATAGGCATTTCAAATATAGGTGCCGATAGGCATTCCAGATATGGTTGCCGATAGACATTTCAAATATAGGTGCTGATAGGCATTTCAGATGTAGTTTCCGATAGGCATTTCAGATATAGGTGCCGATAGGCATTACAGATATAGTTGCCAATTGGCATTTTAAAAATAGGTGCCGATAGGCATTTCAGATATAGAAGCCGATAGGTATTTCAAATATAGGTGTCGATAGGCATTTCAGATATGGTTGCCGATAGGCATTTCAAATATAGGTGCCGATAGGCATTTCAGATATAGTTGCCGATTAGCATTTTAAAAATAGGTGCCGATAGGCATTTCAGATATATATGCCGATAGGTATTTCAAATATAGGTGCCGATAGGCATTTCAGATATAGTTGCCGATTAGCATTTTAAAAATAGGTGCCGATAGGCATTTCAGATATAGAAGCCGATAGGTATTTCAAATATAGGTGTCGATAGGCATTTCAGATATGGTTGCCGATAGGCATTTCAAATATAGGTGCCGATAGGCATTCCAGATATGGTTGCCGATAGGCATTTCAAATATAGGTGCTGATAGGCATTTCAGATGTAGTTTCCGATAGGCATTTCAAAAATTGGTGCCGATAGGCATTTCAGATATAGGTGCCGATATTCATTTCAGATATAGTTGCCGATTAGCATTTTAAAAATAGGTGCCGATAGGCATTTCAGATATAGAAGCCGATAGGTATTTCAAATATAGGTGTCGATAGGCATTTCAGATATGGTTGCCGATAGGCATTTCAAATATAGGTGCCGATAGGCATTCCAGATATGGTTGCCGATAGGCATTTCAAATATAGGTGCTGATAGGCATTTCAGATGTAGTTTCCGATAGGCATTTCAAAAATAGGTGCCGATAGGCATTTCAGATATAGGTGCCGATAGGCATTTCAGATATAGTTGCCGATTGGCATTTTAAAAATAGGTGCCGATAGGAATTTCAGTTATAGAAGCAGATAGGCATTTCAAATATAGGTGCCGATAGGCATTCCAGATATGGTTGCCGATAGGCATTTCAAATATAGGTGCTGATAGGCATTTCAGATGTAGTTTCCGATAGGCATTTCAAAAATTGGTGCCGATAGGCATTTCAGATATAGGTGCCGATAGGCATTTCAGATATAGTTGCCGATTGGCATTTTAAAAATAGGTGCCGACAGGCATTTCAGATATATATGCCGATAGGTATTTCAAATATAGGTGTCGATAGGCATTCCAGATATGGTTGCCGATAGGCATTTCAACTATAGGTGCTGATAGGCATTCCAGATGTAGTTTCCGATAGGCATTTCAAAAATTGGTACCGATAGGCATTTCTGATATAGGTGCCGATAGGCATTTCAGATATAGTTACCGATTGGCATTTTGAAAATAGGTGCCGATAGGCATTTCAGATATAAAAGCCGATAGGTATTTCAAATATAGGTGTCGATAGGCATTTCAGATATGGTTGCCGATAGGCATTTCAAATATAGGTGCCGATAGGCATTCCAGATATGGTTGCCGATAGGCATTTCAAATATAGGTGCTGATAGGCATTTCAGATGTAGTTTCCGATAGGCATTTCAAAAATAGGTGCCGATAGGCATTTCAGATATAGGTGCCGATAGGCATTTCAGATATAGTTGCCGAATGGCATTTTAAAAATAGGTGCCGATAGGCATTTCAGATATAGAAGCAGATAGGCATTTCAAATATAGGTGCCGATAGGCATTCCAGATATGGTTGCCGATAGGCATTTCAAATATAGGTGCTGATAGGCATTAAAGATGTAGTTTCCGATAGGCATTTCAAAAATTGGTGCCGATAGGCATTTCAGATATAGGTGCCGATAGGCATTTCAGATATAGTTGCCGATTGGCTTTTTAAAAATAGGTGCCGACAGGCATTTCAGATATAGATGCCGATAGGTATTTCAAATACAGGTGTCGATAGGCATTTCAGATATGGTTGCCTATAGGCATTTCAAATATAGGTGCTGAGAGGCATTTCAGATGTAGTTTCCGATAGGCATTTCAAAAATTGGTGCCGATAGGCATTTCAGATATAGGTGCCGATAGGCATTTCAGATATAGTTGCCGATTGGCATTTTAAAAATAGGTGCCGATAGGCATTTCAGATATAGAAGCCGATAGGTATTTCAAATATAGGTGTCGATAGGCATTTCAGATATGGTTGCCGATAGGCATTTCAAATATAGGTGCTAATAGGCATTTCAGATGTAGTTTCCGAAAGGCATTTCTAAAATATGTACCGATAGCCATTTCAGATATAGGTGCCGATAGGCATTTCAGATATAGTTGCCGATTGGCATTTTGAAAATAGGTGCCGATAGGCATTTCAGATATAGAAGCCGATAGGCATTTCAAATATAGGTGCCGATAGGCATTCCAGATATGGTTGCCGATAGGCATTTCAAATATAGGTGCTGAGAGGCATTTCAGATGTAGTTTCCGATAGGCATTTCAGATAGAGGTGCCGATAGGCATTTCAGATATAGTTGCCGATTGGCATTTTAAAAATAGGTGTCGATAGGCATTTCAGATATAGAAGCCGATAGGCATTTCAGATATAGGTGCCGATAGGCATTTCAGATATAGTTACCGATTGGCATTTTGAAAATAGGTGCCGATAGGCATTTCAGATATAGAAGCCGATAGGTATTTCAAATATAGGTGTCGATAGGCATTTCAGATATGGTTGCCGATAGGCATTTCAAATATAGGTGCCGATAGGCATTCCAGATATGGTTGCCGATAGGCATTTCAAATATAGGTGCTGATAGGCATTTCAGATGTAGTTTCCGATAGGCATTTATAAAATAGGTGCCGATAGGCATTTCAGATATAGGTGCCGATAGGCATTTCAGATATAGTTGCCGATTGGCATTTTAGATATGGTTGCCGATAGGCATTTCAAATATAGGTGCTGATAGGCATTTCAGATGTAGTTTCCGATAGGCATTTCAAAAATTGGTGCCGATAGGCATTTCAGATATAGGTGCCGATAGGCATTTCAAATATAGGTGTCGATAGGCATTTCAGATATAAATGCCGAAAGGCATTTCAAATATAGGTGTCGATAGGCATTTCTGATGTGGTTGCCGATAGGCATTTCAAATATAGGTGCTGATAGGCATTTCAGATGTAGTTTTCGATAGGCATTTCAAAAATAGGTGCCGATAGGCATTTCAGATATAGGTGCCGATAAGCACTTTAGATATAGTTGCCGATTGGCATTTTAAAAATAGGTGCCGATAGGCATTTCATAATTAGAAGCCGATAGGCATTTCAAATATAGGTGCCGATAGGCATTCCAGATATGGTTGCCGATAGGCATTTCAAATATAGGTGCTGATAGGCATTTCAGATGTAGTTTCCGATAGGCATTTCAAAAATAGGTGCCGATAGGCATTTCAGATATAGGTGCCGATAGGCATTTATGATATAGTTGCCGATTGGCATTTTAAAAATAGGAGCCGATAGGCATTTCAGATATAGAAGCCGATAGGCATTTTAAATATAGGTGTCGATAGGCATTCCAGATATGGTTGCTGATAGGCATTTTAAATATAGGTGCTGATAGGCATTTTAGATGTAGTTTCCGAAAGGCATTTCAAAAATTGGTGCCGATAGGCATTTCAGATATAGGTGCCGATAGGCATTTCAGATATATTGCCGATTGGCATTTTAAAAATAGGTGCCGATAGGCATTTCAGATATAGAAGCCGATAGGTATTTCAAATATAGGTGTCGATAGGCATTTCAGATATGGTTGCCGATAGGCATTTTAAATATTGGTGCTGATAGGCATTTCAGATGTAGTTTCCGATAGGCATTTCAAAAATAGGTGCCGATAGGCATTTCAGATATAGAAGCCGATAGGCATTTCAAATATAGATGCCGATAAGCATTCCAGATATGGTTGCCGATAGGCATTTTAAATATAGGTGCTGATAGGCATTTCAGCTGTAGTTTCCGATAGGCATTTCAAAAATTGGTGCTGATAGGCATTTCAGATATAGAAGCCGATAGGCATTTCAAATATAGGTGCCGATAGGCATTCCAGATATCGTTGCCGATAGGCATTTCAAATGTAGGTGCTGATAGGCATTTCAGATGTAGTTTCCGATAGGCATTTCAAAAATAGGTGCCGATAGGCATTTCAGATATAGGTGGCGATAGGCATTTCAGATATAGTTGCCGATTGGCATTTTAAAAATAGGTGCCGATAGGCATTTCAGATATAGAAGCCGATAGGCATTTCAAATATAGGTGCCGATAGGCATTCCAGATATGGTTGCCGATAGGCATTTCAAATATAGGTGCTGATAGGCATTTCAGATGTAGTTTCCGATAGGCATTTCAAAAATAGTTGCCGATAGGCATTTCAGATATAGGTGTTGATAGGCATTTCAGACATAGTTGCCATTTGGCATTTTAAAAATAGGTGCCGATAGGCATTTCAGATATAGAAGCCGATAGGCATTTCAAATATAGGTGCCGATATGCATTACAGATATGGTTGCCGATAGGCATTTCAAATATAGGTGTCGATAGGCATTTCAGATATGGTTGCCGATAGGCATTTCAAATATAGGAGCAGATAGGCATTTCAGATGTAGTTTCCAAAAGGCATTTCAAAAATAGGTGCCGATAGGCATTTCAGATATAGGTGCCGATAGGCATTTCAGATATAGTTGCCGATTGGCATTTTAAAAATAGGTGCCGGTAGGCATTTTAGATGTAGTTTCCGATAGGCATTTCAAAAATAGGTGCCGATAGGCATTTCAGATATAGGTGCCGGTAGGCATATCAGATATAGTTGCCGATAGGCATTTAAAATATAGGTGCCGATAGGCATTTCAAATATAGGTGTCGATAGGCATTTCAGATATAAATGCCGAAAGGCATTTCAGATATAGGTGCCGATAGGCATTTCTGATGTGGTTGCCGATAGGCATTTCAAATATAGGTGCTGATGGGCATTTCAGATGTAGTTTTCGATAGGCATTTTAAAAATAGGTGCCGATAGGCATTTCAGATATAGGTGCCGATAGGAACTTTAGATATAGTTGCCGATTGGCATTTTAAAAATAGGTGCCGATAGGCATTTCAGATATAGAAGCCGATAGGCATTTTAAATATAGGTGCCGATAGGCATTCCAGATATGGTTGCCGATAGGAATTTCAAATATAGGTGCTAATAGGCATTTCAGATGTAGTTTCCGATAGGCATTTCAAAAATTGGTGCCGATAGGCATTTCAGATATAGGTGCCGATAGGCATTTCAGATATAGTTGCCGATTGGCATTTTAAAAATAGGTACCGATAGGCATTTCAGATATAGAAGCCGATAGGTATTTCAAATATAGGTGTCGATAGGCATTTTAGATATGGTTGCCGATACGCCTTTTAAAATTGGTGCTGATAGGCATTTCAGATGTAGTTTCCGATAGGCATTTAAAAAATAGGTGCCGATGGGCATTTCAGATATAGGTGCCGATAGGCATTACAGATATAGTTGCCGATTGGCATTATAAAAAAAGGTGCCGATAGGCATTTTAGATATAGAAGCCGATAGGCATTTTAAATATAGGTGCCGACAGGCATTCCAGATATGGTTGCCGATAGGCATTTCAAATATAGGTGCTGATAGGCATTTCAGATGTAGTTTCCGATAGGCATTTCAAAAATAGGTGCCGAAAGCCATTTCAGATATGGTTGCCGATAGGCATTTCAAATATAGGTGCTGAGAGGCATTTCAGATGTAGTTTCCGATAGGCATTTCAGAAATTGGTGCCGATAGGCATTTCAGATATAGGTGCCGATAGGCATTTCAGATATAGTTGCCGATTGGCATTTTAAAAATAGGTGCCGATAGGCATTTCAGATATAGAAGCCGATAGGTATTTCAATTATAGGTGTCGATAGGCATTTCAGATATGGTTGCCGATAGGCATTTCAAATATAGGTGCTGATAGGCATTTCAGATGTAGTTTCCGAAAGGCATTTCTAAAATATGTGCCGATAGCCATTTCAGATATAGGTGCCGATAGGCATTTCAGATATAGTTGCCGATTGGCATTTTGAAAATAGGTGCCGATAGGCATTTCAGATATAGAAGCCGATAGGCATTTTAAATATAGGTGCCGATAGGCATTCCAGATATGGTTGCCGATAGGCATTTCAAATATAGGTGCTGAGAGGCATTTCAGATGTAGTTTCCGATAGGCATTTCAGATATAGGTGCCGATAGGCATTTCAGATATAGTTGCCGATCGGCATTTTAAATATAGGTGTCGATAGGCATTTCAGATATAGAAGCCGATAGGCATTTCAAATATAGGTGCCGATAGGCATTCCATATATGGTTGCCAATAGGCATTTCAAATATAGGTGCTGATAGGCATTCCAGATGTAGTTTCCGATAGGCATTTCAAAAATTGGTGCCGATAGGCATTTCAGATATAGGTGCCGATAGGCATTTCAGATATAGTTACCGATTGGCATTTTGAAAATAGGTGCCGATAGGCATTTCAGATATAGAAGCCGATAGGTATTTTAAATATAGGTGTCGATAGGCATTTCAGATATGGTTGCCGATAGGCATTTCAAATATAGCTGCCGATAGGCATTCCAGATATGGTTGCCGATAGGCATTTCAAATATAGGTGCTGATAGGCATTTCAGATGTAGTTTTCGATAGGCATTTATAAAATAAGTGCCGATAGGCATTTCAGATATAGGTGCCGATAGGCATTTCAGATATAGTTGCCGATTGGCATTTTAAAAATAGGTGCCGATAGGCATTTCAGATATAGAAGCAGATAGGCATTTCAAATATAGGTGCCGATAGGCATTCCAGATATGGTTGCCGATAGGCATTTCAAATATAGGTGCTGATAGGCATTTCAGATTTAGTTTCCGATAGGCATTTCAAAAATTGGTGCCGATAGGCATTTCAGATATAGGTGCCGATAGGCATTTCAAATATAGGTGTCGATAGGCATTTCAGATATAAATGCCGAAAGTCATTTCATATAAAGGTGCCGAAAGGCATTTCTGATGTGGTTGCCGATAGGCATTTCAAATATAGGTGCTGATAGGCATTTCAGATGTAGTTTTCGATAGGCATTTCAAAAATAGGTGCCGATAGGCATTTCAGATATAGGTGCCGATAAGCACTTTAGATATAGTTGCAGATTGGCATTTTAAAAATAGGTGCCGATAGGCATTTCATATATAGAAGCCGATAGGCATTTCAAATATAGGTGCCGATAGGCATTCCAGATATGGTTGCCGATAGGCATTTCAAATATAGGTGCTGATAGGCATTTCAGATGTAGTTTCCGATAGGCATTTCAAAAATAGGTGCCGATAGGCATTTCAGATATAGGTGCCGATAGGCATTTATGATATAGTTGCCGATTGGCATTTTAAAAATAGGAGCCGATAGGCATATCAGATATAGAAGCCGATAGGCATTTTAAATATAGGTGCCGATAGGCATTCCAGATATGGTTGCTGATAGGCATTTTAAATATAGGTGCTGATAGGCATTTCAGATGTAGTTTCCGAAAGGCATTTCAAAAATTGGTGCCGATAGGCATTTCAGATATAGGTGCCGATAGGCATTTCAGATATAGTTGCCGATTGGCATTTTAAAAATAGGTGCCGATAGGCATTTCAGATATAGAAGCCGATAGGTATTTCAAATACAGGTGTCGATAGGCATTTCAGATATGGTTGCCGATAGGCATTTCAAATATTGGTGCTGATAGGCATTTCAGATGTAGTTTCCGATAGGCATTTCAAAAATAGGTGCCGATAGGCATTTCAGATATAGAAGCCGATAGGCATTTCAAATATAGATGCCGATAAGCATTCCAGATATGGTTGCCGATAGGCATTTTAAATATAGGTGCTGATAGGCATTTCAGATGTAGTTTCCGATAGGCATTTCAAAAATTGGTGCTGATAGGCATTTCAGATATAGAAGCCGATAGGCATTTCAAATATAGGTGCCGATAGGCATTCCAGATATCGTTGCCGATAGGCATTTCAAATGTAGGTGCTGATAGGCATTTCAGATGTAGTTTCCGATAGGCATTTCAAAAATAGGTGCCGATAGGCATTTCAGATATAGGTGGCGATAGGCATTTCAGATATAGTTGCCGATTGGCATTTTAAAAATAGGTGCCGATAGGCATTTCAGATATAGAAGCCGATAGGCATTTCAAATATAGGTGCCGATAGGTATTCCAGATATGGTTGCCGATAGGCATTTCAAATTTAGGTGCTGATAGGCATTTCAGATGTAGTTTCCGATAGGCATTTCAAAAATAGTTGCCGATAGGCATTTTAGATATAGGTGTTGATAGGCATTTCAGACATAGTTGCCATTTGGCATTTTAAAAATAGGTGTAGATAGGCATTTCAGATATAGAAGCCGATAGGCATTTCAAATATAGGTGATGATAGGCATTACAGATATGGTTGCCGATAGGCATTTCAAATATAGGTGCTGATAGGCATTTTAGATGTAGTTTCCGATAGGCATTTCAAAAATTGATGCCGATAGGCATTTCAGATATAGGTGCCGATAGGCATTTCAGATATAGTTGCCGATTGGCATTTTAAAAACAGGTGCCGATAGGCATTTCAGATATAGAAGCCGATAGGTATTTCAAATATAGGTGTCGATAGGCATTTCAGATATGGTTGCCGATAGGCATTTCAAATATAGGAGCAGATAGGCATTTCAGATGTAGTTTCCGAAAGGCATTTCAAAAATAGGTGCCGATAGGCATTTCAGATATAGGTGCCGATAGGCATTTCAGATATAGTTGCCGATTGGCATTTTAAAAATAGGTGCCGGTAGGCATTTTAGATGCAGTTTCCGATAGGCATTTCAAAAATAGGTGCCGATAGGCATTTCAGATATAGGTGCCGGTAGGCATATCAGATATAGTTGCCGATAGGCATTTAAAATATAGGTGCCGATAGGCATTTCAAATATAGGTGTCGATAGGCATTTCAGATATAAACGCCGAAAGGCATTTCAGACATAGGTGCCGATAGGCATTTTTGATGTGGTTGCCGACAGGCATTTCAAATATAGGTGCTGATAGGCATTTCAGATGTAGTTTTCGATAGGCATTTCAAAAATAGGTGCCGATAGGCATTTCAGATATAGGTGCCGATAGGAACTTTAGATATAGTTGCCGATTGGCATTTTAAAAATAGGTGCCGATAGGCATTTCAGATATAGAAGCCGATAGGCATTTTAAATATAGGTGCCGATAGGCATTCCAGATATGGTTGCCGATAGGAATTTCAAATATAGGTGCTAGTAGGCATTTCAGATGTAGTTTCCGATAGGCATTTCAAAAATTGGTGCCGATAGGCATTTCAGATATAGGTGCCGATAGGCATTTCAGATATAGTTGGCGATTGGCATTTTAAAAATAGGTGCCGATAGGCATTTCAGATATAGAAGCCGATAGGTATTTCAAATATAGGTGTCGATAGGCATTTCAGATATGGTTGCCGATAGGCCTTTTAAAATTGGTGCTGATAGGCATTTCAGATGTAGTTTTCGATAGGCATTTAAAAAATAGGTGCCGATGGGCATTTCAGATATAGGTGCCTATAGGCATTACAGATATAGTTGCCGATTGGCATTATAAAAAAAGTTGCCGATAGGCATTTCAGATATAGAAGCCGATAGGCATTTTAAATATAGGTGCCGACAGGCATTCCAGATATGGTTGCCGATAGGCATTTCAAATATAGGTGCTGATAGGCATTTCAGATGTAGTTTCCGATAGGCATTTCAAAAATAGGTGCCGAAAGGCATTTCAGATATAGGTGCCGATAGGCATTTCAGATATAGTTGCCGATTGGCATTTTTAAAATAGGTGCCGATAGGCATTTCAGATATAGAAGCCGATAGGCATTTCAAATATAGATGCCGATAAGCATTCCAGATATGGTTGCCGATAGGCATTTCAAATATAGGTGCTGATAGGCATTTCAGATGTAGTTTCCGAAAGGCATTTCAAAAATTGGTGCCGATAGGCATTTCAGATTTATGTGCCGATAGGCATTTCAGATATATTTGCCGATTGGCATTTTAAAAATAGGTGCCGATAGGCATTTCAGATATAGAAGCCGATAGGTATTTCAAATATAGGTGTCGATAGGCATTTCAGATATGGTTGCCGATAGGCATTTCAAATATAGGTGCCGATGGGCATTTCAGATGTAGTTTCCGATAGGCTTTTCAAAAATAGATACCGATAGGCATTTCAGATATAGGTGCCGATAGGCATTTCAGATATAGTTGCTGATTGGCATTTTAAAAATAGGTGTCGATAGGCATTTCAGATATCGAAGCCGATAGGCATTTCAAATATAGGTGCCGATAGGCATTCCAAATATGGTTGCCGATAGGCATTTCAAATATAGGTGCTGATAGGCATTCCAGATGTAGTTTCCGATAGGCATTTCAAAAATTGGTGCCGATAGGCATTTCAGATATAGGTGCCGATGGGCATTTCAGATATAGGTGTCGATAGGCATTTCAGATATATTTGCCGTTTGGCATTTTAAAAATAGGTGTCGATAGGCATTTTAGATATAGAAGCCGATAGGCATTTCAAATATAGGTGCCGATAGGTATTCCAGATATGGTTGCCGATAGGCATTTCAAATATAGGTGCTGATAGGCATTCCAGATGTAGTTTCCGATAGGCATTTCAAAAATTGGTGCCGATAGGCATTTCAGATATAGGTGCCGATAGGCATTTCAGATATAGTTACCGATTTGCATTTTGAAAATAGGTGCCGATAGGCATTTTAGATATAGAAGCCGATAGGTATTTCAAATATAGGTGTCGATAGGCATTCCAAATATAGTTGCCGATAGGCATTTCAAATATAGGTGCTGATAGGCATTCCAGATGTAGTTTCCGATAGGCATTTCAAAAATTGGTGTCGATAGGCATTTCAGATATAGAAGCCGATAGGCATTTCAAATATAGGTGCCGATAGGTATTCCAGATATGGTTGCCGATAGGCATTTCAAATATAGGTGCTGATAGGCATTCCAGATGTAGTTTCCGATAGGCATTTAAAAAATTGGTGCTGATAGGCATTTCAGATATAGGTGCCGATAGGCATTTCAGATATAGTTACCGATTGGCATTTTGAAAATATGTGCCGATAGGCATTTCAGATATAGAAGCCGATAGGTATTTCAAATATAGGTGTCATTAGGCATTTTAGATATGGTTGCCGATAGGCATTTCAAATATAGGTGCCGATAGGCATTCCAAATATGGTTGCCGATAGGCATTTCAAATATAGGTGCTGATAGGCATTTCAGATGTAGTTTCCGATAAGCATTTCAAAAATAGGTGCCGATAGGCATTTCAGATATAGGTGCCGATAGGCATTTCAGATATAGTTGCCGATTGGCATTTTAAAAATAGGTGCCGATAGGCATTTCAGATATCGAAGCAGATAGGCATTTCAAATATAGGTGCCGATAGGCATTCCAGATATGGTTGCCGATAGGCATTTCAAATATAGGTGCTGATAGGCATTTCAGATGTAGTTTCCGATAGGCATTTCAAAAATTGGTGCCGATAGGCATTTCAGATATAGGTGCCGATAGGCATTTCAGATATAGGTGCCGATAGGCATTTCAGATATAGTTGCCGATTGGGATTTTAAAAATAGGTGCCGATTGGCATTTTATATGTAGTTTCCGATAGGCATTTCAAAAATAGGTGCCGATAGGCATTTCAGATATAAGTGCCGATAGGCATATCAGATATAGTTGCCGATAGGCATTTAAAATATAGGTGCCGATAGGCATTTCAAATATAGGTGTCGATAGGCATTTCAGATATAAATGCCGAAAGGCATTTCATATATAGGTGCCGATAGGCATTTCTGATGTGGTTGCCGATAGGCATTTCAAATATAGGTGCTGATAGGCATTTCAGATGTAGTTTTCGATAGGCATTTCAAAAATAGGTGCCGATAGGCATTTCAGATATAGGTGCCGATAAGCACTTTAGATATAGTTGCCGATTGGCATTTTAAAAATAGGTGCCGATAGGCATTTCATATATAGAAGCCGATAGGCATTTCAAATATAGGTGCCGATACGCATTCCAGATATGTTTGCCGATAGGCATTTCAAATATAGGTGCTGATAGGCATTACAGATGTAGTTTCCGATAGGCATTTCAAAAATAGGTGCCGATAGGCATTTCAGATATAGGTGCCGATAGGCATTTATGATATAGTTGCCGATTGGCATTTTAAAAATAGGTGCCGATAGGCATTTCAGATATAGAAGCCGATAGGCATTTTAAATATAGGTGCAGATAGGCATTTCAGATATGGTTGCCGATAGGCATTTCAAATATAAGTGCTGATAGGCATTTCAGATGTAGTTTCCGAAAGGCATTTCAAAAATTGGTGCCGATCGGCATTTCAGATATAGGTGCCGATAGGCATTTCAAATTAGTTGCCGATTGGCATTTTAAAAATAGGTGCCGATAGGCATTTCAGATATAGAAGCCGATAGGTATTTCAAATATAGGTGTCGATAGGCATTTCAGATATGGTTGCCGATAGGCATTTCAAATATTGGTTCTGATAGGCATTTCAGATGTAGTTTCCGATAGGCATTTCAAAAATAGGTGCCGATAGGCATTTCAGATATAGGTGCCGATAGGCATTCCAGATATAGTTGCCGATAGGCATTTCAAATATAGGTGCTGATAGGCATTTCAGATGTAGTTTCCTATAGGCATTTCAAAAATAGGTGCCGATAGGCATTTCAGATATAGGGGCCGATAGGCATTTCAGATATAGTTGCCGATTGGCATTTTGAAAATAGGTGCCGATAGGCATTTCAGATATAGTAGCCGATAGGTATTTCAAATATAGGTGTCGATAGGCATTTCAGATATGGTTGCCGATAGGCATTTCAAATATAGGTGCTGATAGGCATTTCAGATGTAGTTTCCGAAAGGCATTTCAAAAATAGGTGCCGATAGGCATTTCAGATATAGGTGCCGACAGGCATTTCAGATATAGTTGCCGATTGGCATTTTGAAAATAGGTGCCGATAGGCATTTCAGATATAGAAGCCGATAGGCATTTCAAATATAGGTGCCGATAGGCATTCCAGATATGGTTGCCGATAGGCATTTCAAATATAGGTGCTGATAGGCATTTCAGATGTAGTTTCCGATGGGCATTTCAAAAATAGGTGCCCATAGGCATTTCAGATATAGGTGCCGATAGGCATTTCAGATATAGTTGCCGATTGGCATTTTAAAAATAGGTGCCGATAGGCATTTCAGATATAGAAGCCGATAGGCATTTCAAATATAGGTGCCGATAGGCATTCCAGATATGGTTGCCGATAGGCATTTCAAATATAGGTGCTGATAGGCATTTCGGATGTAGTTTCCGATAGGCATTTCAAAAATAGGTGCCGATAGGCATTTCAGATATAGGTGCCGATAGGCATTTCAGATATAGTTGCCGATTGGCATTTTAAAAATAGGTGCCGATAGGCATTTCAGATATAGAAGCCGATAGGCATTTCAAATATATGTGCCGATAAGCATTCCAGATATGGTTGCCGATAGACATTTCAAATATAGGTGCTGATAGGCATTTCAGATGTAGTTTCCGATAGGCATTTCAAAAATTGGTGCCGATAGGCATTTCAGATATAGGTGCCGATAGGCATTTCCGATATAGTTGCCGATTGGCATTTTAAAAATAGGTGCCGATAGGCATTTCAGATATAGAAGCCGATAGGTATTTCAAATATAGGTGTCGATAGGCATTTCAGATATGGTTGCCGATAGGCATTTCAAATATAGGTGCTGAGAGGCATTTCAGATGTAGTTTCCGATAGGCATTTTAAAAATAGGTGCCGATAGGCATTTCAGATATAGGTGCCGATAGGCATTTCAGATATTGTTGCCGATTGGCATTTTAAAAATAGGTGTCGATAGGCATTTCAGATATTGAAGCCGATAGGCATTTCAAATATAGGTGACGATAGGCATTCCAGATATGTTTGCCGATAGGCATTTCAAATATAGTTGCTGATAGGCATTCCAGATGTAGTTTCCGATAGGCATTTCAAAAATTGGTGCCGATAGTCATTTCAGATATAGGTGCCGATAGGCATTTCAGATATAGTTACCGATTGGCATTTTAAAAATAGGTGCCGATAGGCATTTTAAAAATAGGTGCCGATAGGCATTTCGGATATAGAAGCCGATAGGTATTTCAAATATAGGTGTCGATAGGCATTTCAGATATGGTTGCCGATAGGCATTTCAAATATAGGTGCTGATAGGCATTTCAGATGTAGTTTAAGATAGGCATTTCAAAAATAGGTGCCGATAGGCATTTCAGATATGTTGCCGATAGGCATTTCAAATATAGGTGCTGATAGGCATTTCAGATGTAGTTTCCGATAGGCATTTCAAAAATAGGTGCCGAAAGGCATTTCAGATATGGTTGCCGATAGGCATTTCAAATATAGGTGCTGAGAGGCATTTCAGATGTAGTTTCCGATAGGCATTTCAAAAATAGGTGCCGAAAGGCATTTCAGATATGGTTGTTGATAGGCATTTCAAATATAGGTGCTGATAGGCATTTCAGATGTAGTTTCCGATAGGCATTTCAAAAATAGGTGCCGAAAGGCATTTCAGATATGGTTGCCGATAGGCATTTCAAATATAGGTGATGAGAGGCATTTCAGATGTAGTTTCCGATAGGCATTTCAAAAATTGGTGCCGATAGGCATTTCAGATATAGGTGCCGATAGACATTTCAGATATAGTTGCCGATTGGCATTTTAAAAATAGGTGCCGATAGGCATTTCAGATATAGAAGCCGATAGGTATTTCAATTATAGGTGTCGATAGGCATTTCAGATATGGTTGCCGATAGGCATTTCAAATATAGGTGCTGATAGGCATTTCAGATGTAGTTTCCGAAAGGTATTTCTAAAATATGTGCCGATAGCCATTTCAGTTATAGGTGCCGATAGGCATTTCAGATATAGTTGCCGATTGGCATTTTGAAAATAGGTGCCGATAGGCATTTCAGATATAGAAGCCGATAGGCATTTCAAATATAGGTGCCGATAGGCATTCCAGATATGTTTGCCGATAGGCATTTCAAATATAGGTGCTGAGAGGCATTTCAGATGTAGTTTCCGATAGGCATTTCAGATATAGGTGCCGATAGGCATTTCAGATATAGTTGCCGATTGGCATTTTAAAAATAGGTGTCGATAGGCATTTCAGATATAGAAGCCGATAGGCATTTCAAATATAGGTGCCGATAGGCATTCCAGATATGGTTGCCAATAGGCATTTCAAATATAGGTGCTGATAGGCATTCCAGATGTAGTTTCCGATAGGCATTTCAAAAATTGGTGCCGATAGGCATTTCAGATATAGGTGCCGATAGGCATTTCAGATATAGTTACCGATTGGCATTTTGAAAATAGGTGCCGATAGGCATTTCAGATATAGAAGCCGATAGGTATTTCAAATATAGGTGTCGATAGGCATTTCAGATATGGTTGCCGATAGGCATTTCAAATATAGGTGCCGATAGGCATTCCAGATATGGTTGCCGATAGGCATTTCAAATATAGATGCTGATAGGCATTTCAGATGTAGTTTCCGATAGGCATTTATAAAATAGGTGCCGATAGGCATTTCAGATATAGGTGCCGATAGGCATTTCAGATATAGTTGCCGATTGGCATTTTAAAAATAGGTGCCGATAGGCATTTCAGATATAGAAGCAGATAGGCATTTCAAATATAGGTGCCGATAGGCATTCCAGATATGGTTGCCGATAGGCATTTCAGATATAGGTGCTGATAGGCATTTTAGATGTAGTTTCCGATAGGCATTTCAAAAATTGGTGCCGATAGGCATTTCAGATATAGGTGCCGATAAGCATTTCAAATATAGGTGTCGATAGGCATTTCAGATATAAATGCCGAAAGGCATTTCATATATAGGTGCCGATAGGCATTTCTGATGTGGTTGCCGATAGGCATTTCAAATATAGGTGCTGATAGGCATTTCAGATGTAGTTTTCGATAGGCATTTCAAAAATAGGTGCCGATAGGCATTTCAGATATAGGTGCCGATAAGCACTTTAGATATAGTTGCAGATTGGCATTTTAAAAATAGGTGCCGATAGGCATTTCATATATAGAAGCCGATAGGCATTTCAAATATAGGTGCCGATAGGCATTCCAGATATGGTTGCCGATAGGCATTTCAAATATAGGTGCTGATAGGCATTTCAGATGTAGTTTCCGATAGGCATTTCAAAAATAGGTGCCGATAGGCTTTTCAGATATAGGTGCCGATAGGCATTTATGATATAGTTGCCGATTAACATTTTAAAAATAGGAGCCGATAGGCATTTCAGATATAGAAGCCGATAGGCATTTTAAATATAGGTGCCGATAGGCATTCCAGATATGGTTGCTGATAGGCATTTTAAATATAGGTGCTGATAGGCATTTCAGATGTAGTTTCCGAAAGGCATTTCAAAAATTGGTGCCGATAGGCATTTCAGATATAGGTGCCGATAGGCATTTCAGATATAGTTGCCGATTGGCATTTTAAAAATAGGTGCCGATAGGCATTTCAGATATAGAAGCCGATAGGTATTTCAAATATAGGTGTCGATAGGCATTTCAGATATGGTTGCCGATAGGCATTTCAAATATTGGTGCTGATGGGCATTTCAGATGTAGTTTCCGATAGGCATTTCAAAAATAGGTGCCGATAGGCATTTCAGATATAGAAGCCGATAGGCATTTCAAATATAGATGCCGATAAGCATTCCAGATATGGTTGCCGATAGGCATTTTAAATATAGGTGCTGATAGGCATTTCAGATGTAGTTTCCGATAGGCATTTCAAAAATTGGTGCTGATAGGCATTTCAGATATAGAAGCCGATAGGCATTTCAGATATAGTTGCCGATAGGCATTCCAGATATCGTTGCCGATAGGCATTTCAAATGTAGGTGCTGATAGGCATTTCAGATGTAGTTTCCGATAGGCATTTCAAAAATAGGTGCCGATAGGCATTTCAGATACAGGTGGCGATAGGCATTTCAGATATAGTTGCCGATTGGCATTTTAAAAATAGGTGAAGATAGGCATTTCAGATATAGAAGCCGATAGGCATTTCAAATATAGGTGCCGATAGGCATTCCAGATATGGTTGCCGATAGGCATTTCAAATATAGGTGCTGATAGGCATTTCAGATGTAGTTTCCGATAGGCATTTCAAAAATAGTTGCCGATAGGCATTTCAGATATAGGTGTTGATAGGCATTTCGGACATAGTTGCCATTTGGCATTTTAAAAATAGGTGCCGATAGGCATTTCAGATATAGAAGCCGATAGGCATTTCAAATATAGGTGATGATAGGCATTACAGATATGGTTGCCGATAGGCATTTCAAATATAGATGCTGATAGGCATTTTAGATGTAGTTTCCGATAGGCATTTCAAAAATTGATGCCGATAGGCATTTCAGATATAGGTGCCGATAGGCATTTCAGATATTGTTGCCGATTGGCATTTTAAAAACAGGTGCCGATAGGCATTTCAGATATAGAAGCCGATAGGTATTTCAAATATAGGTGTCGATAGGCATTTCAGATATGGTTGCCGATAGGCATTTCAAATATAGGAGCAGATAGGCATTTCAGATGTAGTTTCCGAAAGGCATTTCAAAAATAGGTGCCGATAGGCATTTCAGATATAGGTGCCGATAGGCATTTCAGATATAGTTGCCGATTGGCATTTTAAAAATAGGTGCCGGTAGGCATTTTAGATGTAGTTTCCGATAGGCATTTCAAAAATAGGTGCCGATGGGCATTTCAGATATAGGTGCCGGAGGCATATCAGATATAGTTGCCGATAGGCATTTAAAATATAGGTGCCGATAGGCATTTCAAATATAGGTGTCGATAGGCATTTCAGATATAAATGCCGAAAGGCATTTCAGATATAGGTGCCGATAGGCATTTCTGATGTGGTTGCCGATAGGCATTTCAAATATAGGTGCTGATAGGCATTTCAGATGTAGTTTTCGATAGGAATTTCAAAAATAGGTGCCGATAGGCATTTCAGATATAGGTGCCGATAGGAACTTTAGATATAGTTGCCGATTGGCATTTTAAAAATAGGTGCCGATAGGCATTTCAGATATAGAAGCCGATAGGTATTTCAAATATAGGTGTCGATAGTAATTTCAGATATGGTTGCCGATAGGCCTTTTAAAATTGGTGCTGATAGGCATTTCAGATGTAGTTTCCGATAGGCATTTAAAAAATAGGTGCCGATGGGCATTTCAGATATAGGTGCCGATAGGCATTACAGATATAGTTGCCGATTGGCATTATAAAAAAAGGTGCCGATAGGCATTTCAGATATAGAAGCCGATAGGCATTTTAAATATAGGTGCCGACAGGCATTCCAGATATGGTTGCCGATAGGCATTTCAAATATAGGTGCTGATAGGCATTTCAGATGTAGTTTCCGATAGGCATTTCAAAAATAGGTGCCGAAAGGCATTTCAGATATAGGTGCCGATAGGCATTTCAGATATAGTTGCCGATTGGCATTTTTAAAATAGGTGCCGATAGGCATTTCAGATATAGAAGCCGATAGGCATTTCAAATATAGATGCCGATAAGCATTCCAGATATGGTTGCCGATAGGCATTTCAAATATAGGTGCTGATAGGCATTTCAGATGTAGTTTCCGATAGGCATTTCAAAAATTGGTGCCGATAGGCATTTCAGATATATGTGCCGATAGGCATTTCAGATATATTTGCCGATTGGCATTGTAAAAATAGGTGCCGATAGGCATTTCAGATTTAGAAGCCGATAGGTATTTCAATTATAGGTGTCGATAGGCATTTCAGATATGGTTGCCGATAGGCATTTCAAATATAGGTGCCGATGGGCATTTCAGATGTAGTTTCCGATAGGCTTTTCAAAAATAGATACCGATAGGCATTTCAGATATAGGTGCCGATAGGCATTTCAGATATAGTTGCTGATTGGCATTTTAAAAATAGGTGTCGATAGGCATTTCAGATATATAAGCCGATAGGCATTTCAAATATAGGTGCCAATAGGCATTCCAAATATGGTTGCCGATAGGCATTTCAAATATAGGTGCTGATAGGCATTCCAGATGTAGTTTCCGATAGGCATTTCAAAAATTGGTGCCGATAGGCATTTCAGATATAGGTGCCGATGGGCATTTCAGATATAGGTGCCGATAGGCATTTCAGATATATTTGCCGATTGGCATTTCTAAAATAGGTGTCGATAGGCATTTTAGATATAGAAGCCGATAGGCATTTCAAATATAGGTGCTGATAGGTATTCCAGATATGGTTGCCGATAGGCATTTCAAATATAGGTGCTGATAGGCATTCTAGATGTAGTTTCCGATAAGCATTTCAAAAATTGGTGCCGATAGGCATTTCAGATATAGGTGCCGATAGGCATTTCAGATATAGTTACCGATTGGCATTTTGAAAATAGGTGCCGATAGGCATTTTAGATATAGAAGCCGATAGGTATTTCAAATATAGGTGTCGATAGGCATTTCAGATATGGTTGCCGATAGGCATTTCAAATATAGGTGCCGATAGGCATTCCAGATATGGTTGCCGATAGGCATTTCAAATATAGGTGCTGATATGCATTTCAGATGTAGTTTCCGATAGGCATTTCAAAAATAGGTGCCGATGGGCATTTCAGATATAGGTGCCGATAGGCATTACAGATATAGTTGCCGATTGGCATTTTAAAAAAAGGTGCCGATAGGCATTTCAGATATAGAAGCCGATAGGCATTTTAAATATAGGTGCCGACAGGCATTCCAGATATGGTTGCCGATAGGCATTTCAAATATAGGTGCTGATAGGCATTTCAGATGTAGTTTCCGATAGGCATTTCAAAAATAGGTGCCGAAAGGCATTTCAGATATAGGTACGGATAGGCATTTCAGATATAGTTGCCGATTGTCATTTTTTAAATAGGTGCCGATAGGCATTTCAGATATAAAAGCCGATAGGCATTTCAAATATAGATGCCGATAAGCGTTCCAGATATGGTTGCCGATAGGCATTTCAAATATAGGTGCTGATAGGCATTTCAGATGTAGTTTCCGATAGGCATTTCAAAAATTGGTGCCGATAGGCATTTCAGATATATGTGCCGATAGGCATTTCAGATATATTTGCCGATTGGCATTTTAAAAATAGGTGCCGATAGGCATTTCAGATATAGAATCCGATAGGTATTTCAAATATAGGTGTCGATAGGCATTTCAGATATGGTTGCCGATAGGCATTTCAAATATAGGTGCTGATGGGCATTTCAGATGTAGTTTCCGATAGGCATTTCAAAAATTGGTGCCGATAGGCATTTCAGATATATGTGCCGATAGGCATTTCAGATATATTTGCCGATTGGCATTTTAAAAATAGGTGCCGATAGGCATTTCAGATATAGAAGCCGATAGGTATTTCAAATATAGGTGTCGATAGGCATTCCAAATATGGTTGCCGATAGGCATTTCAAATATAGGTGCTGATAGGCATTCCAGATGTAGTTTCCGATAGGCATTTCAAAAATTGGTGCCGATAGGCATTTCAGATATAGGTGCCGATGGGCATTTCAGATATAGGTGCCGATAGGCATTTTAGATATATTTGCCGATTGGCATTTTAAAAATAGGTGTCGATAGGCATTTCAGATATAGAAGCCGATAGGCATTTCAAATATAGGTGCCGATAGGTATTCCAGATATGGTTGCCGATAGGCAAATCAAATATAAGTGCTGATAGGCATTCCAGATGTAGTTTCCAATAGGCATTTAAAAAATTGGTGCCGATAGGCATTTCAGATATAGGTGCCGATAGGCATTTCAGATATAGTTACCGATTGGCATTTTGAAAATATGTGCCGATAGGCATTTCAGATATAGAAGCCGATAGGTATTTCAAATATAGGTGTCATTAGGCATTTTAGATATGGTTGCCGATAGGCATTTCAAATATAGGTGCCGATAGGCATTCCAGATATGGTTGCCGATAGGCATTTCAGATATAGGTGCTGATAGGCATTTCAGATGTAGTTTCCGATAAGCATTTCAAAAATAGGTGCCGATAGGCATTTCAGATATAGGTGCCGATAGGCATTTCAGATATAGTTGCCGATTGGCATTTTAAAAATAGGTGGTGATAGGCATTTCAGATATCGAAGCAGATAGGCATTTCAAATATAGGTGCCGATAGGCATTCCAGATATGGTTGCCGATAGGCATTTCAAATATAGGTGCTGATAGGCATTTCAGATGTAGTTTCCGATAGGCATTTCAAAAATTGGTGCCGATAGGCATTTCAGATATAGGTGCCGATAGGCATTTCAGATATAGTTGCCGATTGGGATTTTAAAAATAGGTGCCGATTGGCATTTTATATGTAGTTTCCGATAGGCATTTCAAAAATAGGTGCCGATAGGCATTTCAGATATAAGTGCCGATAGGCATATCAGATATAGTTGCCGATAGGCATTTAAAATATAGGTGCCGATAGGCATTTCAAATATAGGTGTCGATAGGCATTTCAGATATAAATGCCGAAAGGCATTTCATATATAGGTGCCGATAGGCATTTCTGATGTGGTTGCCGATAGGCATTTCAAATATAGGTGCTGATAGGCATTTCAGATGTAGTTTTCGATAGGCATTTCAAAAATAGGTGCCGATAGGCATTTCAGATATAGGTGCCGATAAGCACTTTAGATATAGTTGCCGATTGGCATTTTAAAAATAGGTGCCGATAGGCATTTCAGATATAGAAGCCGATAGGCATTTCAAATATAGGTGCTGATAGGCATTTCAGATGTAGTTTCCGATAGGCATTTCAAAAATAGGTGCCGATGGGCATTTCAGATATAGGTGCCGATAGGCATTTCAGATATAGTTGCCGATTGGCATTTTGAAAATAGGTGCCGATAGGCATTTCAGATATAGAAGCCGATAGGTATTTCAAATATAGGTGTCGATAGGCATTTCAGATATGGTTGCCGATAGGCATTTCAAATATAGGTGCTGATAGGCATTTCAGATGTAGTTTCCGAAAGGCATTTCAAAAATAGGTGCCGATAGGCATTTCAGATATAGGTGCCGATAGGCATTTCAGATATAGTTGCCGATTGGCATTTTGAAAATAGGTGCCGATAGGCATTTCAGATATAGAAGCCGATAGGCATTTCAAATATAGGTGCCGATAGGCATTCCAGATATGGTTGCCGATAGGCATTTCAAATATAGGTGCTGATAGGCATTTCAGATGTAGTTTCCGATGGGCATTTCAAAAATAGGTGCCCATAGGCATTTCAGATATAGGTGCCGATAGGCATTTCAGATATAGTTGCCGATTGGCATTTTAAAAATAGGTGCCGATAGGCATTTCAGATATAGAAGCCGATAGGCATTTCAAATATAGGTGCCGATAGGCATTCCAGATATGGTTGCCGATAGGCATTTCTAATATAGGTGCTGATAGGCATTTCGGATGTAGTTTCCGATAGGCATTTCAAAAATAGGTGCCGATAGGCATTTCAGATATAGGTGCCGATAGGCATTTCAGATATAGTTGCCGATTGGCATTTTAAAAATAGGTGCCGATAGGCATTTCAGATATAGAAGCCGATAGGCATTTCAAATATATGTGCCGATAAGCATTCCAGATATGGTTGCCGATAGACATTTCAAATATAGGTGCTGATAGGCATTTCAGATGTAGTTTCCGATAGGCATTTCAAAAATTGGTGCCGATAGGCATTTCAGATATAGGTGCCGATAGGCATTTCCGATATAGTTGCCGATTGGCATTTTAAAAATAGGTGCCGATAGGCATTTCAGATATAGAAGCCGATAGGTATTTTAAATATAGGTGTCGATAGGCATTTCAGATATGGTTGCCGATAGGCATTTCAAATATAGGTGCTGAGAGGCATTTCAGATGTAGTTTCCATTAGGCATTTTAAAAATAGGTGCCGATAGGCATTTCAGATATAGGTGCCGATAGGCATTTCAGATATAGTTGCCGATTGGCATTTTAAAAATAGGTGTCGATAGGCATTTCAGATATTGAAGCCGATAGGCATTTCAAATATAGGTGCCGATAGGCATTCCAAATATGTTTGCCGATAGGCATTTCAAATATAGGTGCTGATAGGCATTCCAGATGTAGTTTACGATAAGCATTTCAAAAATTGGTGCCGATAGTCATTTCAGATATAGGTGCCGATAGGCATTCCAGATATGTTTGCCGATAGGCATTTCAAATATAATTGCTGATAGGCATTTCAGATGTAGTTTCCGATAGGCATTTCAAAAATAGGTACCGATAGGCATTTCAGATATAGGTGCCGAAAGGCATTTCAGATATCGTTGCCAATTGGCATTTTAAAAATAGGTGTCGATAGGCATTTCAGATATAGAAGCCGATAGGCATTTCAAATATATGTGCCGATAGGCAATCCAGATATGTTTGCCGATAGGCATTTCAAATATAGGTGCTGATAGGCATTTCAGATGTAGTTTCCGATAGGCATTTCAAAAATAGGTGCCGATAGGCATTTCAGATATAGGTGCCGATAGGCATTTCAGATATAGTTTCCGATTAGCATTTTCAAATAGGTGCCGATAGGCATTTCAGATATAGAAGCCGATAGGTATTTCAAATATAGGTGTCGATAGGCATTTTTAGATATGGTTGCCGATAGGCATTTCAAATATAGGTGCTGATAGGCATTTCAGATGTAGTTTCCGATGCGCATTTCAAAAATAGGTGCCGATAGGCATTTCAGATATAGGTGCCGATAGGCATTTCAGATATAGTTGCCGATTGGCATTTTAAAAATAGGTGCCGATAGGCATATTAGATGTAGTTTCCGATAGGCAATTAAAAAAATAGGTGCCGATAGGCATTTCAGATAAAGAAGCCGACAGGCATTTCAAATATAGGTGCCGATAGGCATTCCAGATATGGTTGCCGATAGGCATTTCAAATATAGGTGCGATAGGCATTTTTAATGTAGTTTCCGATAGGCATTTCAAAAATTGATGCCGATAGGCATGTCAGATATAGGTGCCGATAGGCATTTCAGATATAGTTGCCGATTGGCATTTTAAAAACAGGTGCCGATAGGTATTTCAGATATAGAGGCCGATAGGTATTTCAAATATAGGTGGCGATAGGCATTTCAGATATGGTTGCCGATAGGCATTTAAATATAGGAGCAGATAGGCATTTCAGATGTAGTTTCCGAAAGGCATTTCAAAAATAGGTGCCGATAGGCATTTCAGATATAGGTGCCGGTAGGCATTTCGGATATAGTTGCCGATTGGCATTTTAAAAATAGGTGCCGATAGGCATTTCAGATATAGAAGCCGATAGGCATTTCAAATATAGGTGCTGATACGCATTCCAGATATGGTTGCCGATAGGCATTTCAAATATAAGTGCTGATAGGCATTTCAGATGTAGTTTCCGATAGGCATTTCAAAAATAGGTTTCGATAGGCATTTCAGATATAGGTGCCGATAGGCATTTCAGATATAGTTGCCGATTGGCATTTTGAAAATAGCTGCCGATAGGCATTTCAGATATAGAAGCCGATAGGTAGTTCAAATATAGGTGTCGATAGGCATTTCAGTTATGGTTGCCGATAGGCATTTCAAATATAGGTGCTGATAGGCATTTCAGATGTAGTTTCCGATAGGCATTTCAAAAATAGGTGCCGATAGGCATTTCAGATATATGTGCCGATAGGCATTTCAGATATAGTTGCCAAATGGCATTTTAAAAATAGGTGCCGATAGGCATTTCAGATATAGAAGCCGATATGCATTTCAAATATAGCTGCCGATAGGCATTCCAGATATGGTTGCCGATAGGCATTTCAAATATAGGTGCTGATAGGCATTTCAGATGTAGTTTCCGATAGGCAATTAAAAAAATAGGTGCCGATAGGCATTTCAGATATAGGTGCCGATAGGCATTTCAGATATAGTTTCCGATAGGCATTTCAAAAATAGGTGCCGATAGGCATTTCAGATATAGGTGCCGATAGGCATATCAGATATAGTTTCCGATTGGCATTTTAAAAATAGGTGCCGATAGGCATTTCAGATATAGAAGCCGATAGGCATTTCAAATATAGGTGCCGATAGGCATTCCAGATATGGTTGCCGATAGGCATTTCAAATATAGGTGCTGATAGGCATTTCAGATGTATTTTCCGATAGGCATTTCAAAAATAGGTGCCGATAGGCATTTTAGATGTATGTGCCGATAGGCATTTCAGATATAGTTGCCGATTGGCATTTTAAAAATAGGTGCCGATAGGCATTTCAGATATAGAAGCCGATATGCATTTCAAATATAGGTGCCGATAGACATTCCAGATATGGTTGCCGATAGGCATTTCAAATATAGGTGCTGATAGGCATTTCAGATGTAATTTCCGATAGGCATTTCAAAAATAGGTGCCGATAGGCATTTCAGATATAGGTGCCGATAGGCATTTCAGATATAGTTGCCGATTGGCATTTTAAAAATAGATGCCGGTGGGCATTTCAGATATAGAAGCCGATAGGCATTTCAAATATAGGTGCCGATAGACATTCTAGATATGGTTGCCGATGGGCATTTCAAATATAGGTGCTGATAGGCATTTCAGATGTAGTTTCCGATAGGCATTTAAAAAATTGGTGCCGATAGGCATTTCAGATATAGGTGCCGATAGGCATTTCAGATATAGTTGCCGATTGGCATTTTAAAAATAGGTGCCGATAGGCATTTCAGATATAGAAGCCGATAGGTATTTCAAATATAGGTGTCGATAGGCATTTCAGATATGGTTGCCGATAGGCATTTCAAATATAGGTGCTGATAGGCATTTCAGATGTAGTTTCCGAAAGGCATTTCAAAAATAGGTGCCGATAGGCATTTCAGATATAGGTGCAGATAGGCATTTCAGATATAGTTGCCGATTGGCATTTTAAAAATAGGTGCCGATAGGCATTTCAGATATAGAAGCCGATAGGCATTTCAAATATAGGTGCCGATAGGCATTCCAGATATGGTTGCCGATAGGCATTTCAAATATAGGTGCTGATAGGCATTTTAGATGTAGTTTCCGATAGGCATTTCAAAAATTGATGCCGATAGGCATTTCAGATATAGGTGCCGATAGGCATTTCAGATATAGTTGCCGATTGGCATTTTAAAAACAGGTGCCGATAGGCATTTCAGATATAGAGGCCGATAGGTATTTCAAATATAGGTGTCGATATTAGGCATTTCAGATATGGTTGCCGATAGGCATTTCAAATATAGGAGCAGATAGGCATTTCAGATGTAGTTTCCGAAAGGCATTTCAAAAATAGGTGCCGATAGGCATTTTAGATATAGTTGCCGATAGGCATTTCAGATATAGTTGCCGATTGGCATTTTAAAAATAGGTGCCGATAGGCATTTCAGATATAGAAGCTGATAGCCATTTTAAATATAGGTGCCGATAGGCATTCCAGATAAGGTTGCCGATAGGCATTTCAAATATATTTGCTGATAGGCATTTCAGATGTAGTTTCCGATAGGCATTTCAAAAATAGGTACCGATAGGCATTTCAGATATAGGTGCCGAAAGGCATTTCAGATATCGTTGCCAATTGGCATTTTAAAAATAGGTGTCGATAGGCATTTCAGATATAGAAGCCGATAGGCATTTCAAATATAGGTGCCGATAGGCATTCCAGATATGTTTGCCGATAGGCATTTCAAATATAGGTGTCGATAGGCATTTCAGATATAGTTGCCGATTGGCATTTTAAAAATAGGTGCCGATAGGCATTTTAGATATAGAAGCCGATAGGCATTTTTAATATAGGTACCGATAGGCATTCCGGATATGGTTGCCGATAGGAATTTTAAATAAAGGTGCTGATAGGCATTTCAGATGTAGTTTCCGATAGGCATTTAAAAAATTGATGCTTATAGGCATGTCAGATATAGGTGCCGATAGGCATTTCAGATATAGTTGCCGATTGGCATTTTAAAAACAGGTGCCGATAGGTATTTCAGATATAGAGGCCGATAGGTATTTCAAATATAGGTGGCGATAGGCATTTCAGATATGGTTGCCGATAGGCATTTAAAATATAGGAGCAGATAGGCATTTCAGATGTAGTTTCCGAAAGGCATTTCAAAAATAGGTGCCGATAGGCATTTCAGATATAGGTGCCGATAAGCATTTCGGATATAGTTGCCGATTGGCCTTTTAAAAATAGGTGCCTATAGGCATTTCAGATATAGAAGCCGATAGGCATTTCAAATATAGGTGCTGATAGGCATTCCAGATATGGTTGCCGATATGCATTTCAAATATAAGTGCTGAGAGGCATTTCAGATGTAGTTTCCGATAGGCATTTCAAAAATAGGTACCGATAGGCATTTCAGATATAGGTGCCGATAGGCATTTCAGACATAGTTGCCAATTGGCATTTTAAAAATAGGTGTCGATAGGCATTTCAGATATAGAAGCCGGTAGGAATTTCAAATATAGGTGTCTATAGGTATTTCAGATATGATTGCCGATAGGCATTTCAAATATAGGTGACGATAGGCATTTCAGATATAGTTGCCGATTGGCATTTTAAAAATAGGTGCCGATAGGCATTTTAGATGAAGTTTTCGATAGGCATTTCAAAAATAGGTACCGATAGGCATTTCAGATATAGGTGCCGATAGGCATATCAGATATAGTTGCCGATAGGCATTTAAAATATAGGTGCCGATAGGCATTTCAGATATAAATGCCGAAAGGCATTTTAGATATAGGTGCTGATAGGCATTTCTGATGTGGTTGCCGATAGGCATTTCAAATATAGGTGCTGATAGGCAATTTATATGTAGTTTTCGATAGGCATTTCAAAAATAGGTGCCGATAGGCATTTCAGATATAGGTGCTGATAGGCTCTTCAGATATAGTTGCCGATTGGCATTTTAAAAATAGGTGTCGATAGGCATTTCAGATATAGAAGCCGAAAGGCATTTCAAATATAGGTGCCAATAGGCATTCCAGATATGGTTGCCGATAGGCATTTCAAATATAGGTGCTGATAGGCATTTCAGATGTAGTTTCCGATAGGCATTTCAAAAATAGGTGCCGATAGGCATCTCAGATATAGGTGCCGATAGGCATTTCAGATGTAGTTGCCGATTAGCATTTTAAAAATAGGTGCCGATAGGCATTTCAGATATAGAAGCCGATAGGCATTTCAAATATAGGTGCCGATTGGCATTATAGATATGGTTGCCGATAGGCATTTCAAATATAGGTGCTGACAGGCATTTCAGATGTAGTTTCCGATAGGCATTTCAAAAATTGGTGCCGATAGGCATTTCAGATATAGGTGCCGATAGGCATTTCGGATATAGTTGCCGATTGGCATTTTAAAAATAGGTGCCTATAGGCATTTCAGATATAGAAGCCGATAGGCATTTCAAATATAGGTGCTGATAGGCATTCCAGATATGGTTGCCGTTAGGCATTTCAAATATAAGTGCTGAGAGGCATTTCAGATGTAGTTTCCGATAGGCATTTCAAAAATAGGTACCGATAGGCATTTCAGATATAGGTGCCGATAGGCATATCAGATATAGTTGCCGATAGGCATTTAAAATATAGGTGCCGATAGGCATTTCAGATATAAATGCCGAAAGGCATTTTAGATATAGGTGCCGATAGGCATTTCTGATGTGGTTGCCGATAGGCATTTCAAATATAGGTGCTGATAGGCAATTTAGATGTAGTTTTCGATAGGCATTTCAAAAATAGGTGCCGATAGGCATTTCAGATATAGGTGCTGATAGGCTCTTCAGATATAGTTGCCGATTGGCATTTTAAAAATAGGTGTCGATAGGCATTTCAGATATAGAAGCCGAAAGGCATTTCAAATATAGGTGCCAATAGGCATTCCAGATATGGTTGCCGATAGGCATTTCAAATATAGGTGCTGATAGGCATTTCAGATGTAGTTTCCGATAGGCATTTCAAAAATAGGTGCCGATAGGCATCTCAGATATAGGTGCCGATAGGCATTTCAGATGTAGTTGCCGATTAGCATTTTAAAAATAGGTGCCGATAGGCATTTCAGATATAGAAGCCGATAGGCATTTCAAATATAGGTGCCGATTGGCATTATAGATATGGTTGCCGATAGGCATTTCAAATATAGGTGCTGACAGGCATTTCAGATGTAGTTTCCGATAGGCATTTCAAAAATTGGTGCCGATAGGCATTTCAGATATAGGTGCCGATAGGCATTTCAAATATAGGTGCTGATAGGCATTTTAGATGTAGTTTCCGATAGGCATTTCAAAAATTGGTGCCGATAGGCATTTCAGATATAGGTGCCGATAGGCATTTCAGATATAGTTGCCGATTGGCATTTTAAAAATAGGTGCCGATAGGTATTTCAGATATAGAAGCCGATAGGCATTTCAAATATAGGTGCCGAAAGGCATTTCAGATATGGTTGCCGATAGGCATTTCAAATATAGGTGCTGATAGGCATTTCAGATGTAGTTTCTGATAGGCATTTCAAAAATTGGTGCCGATAGGCATTTCAGATATAGGTGCCGATAGGCATTTCAGATATAGTTGCCGATTGGCATTTTAAAAATAGGTGCCGATAGGCATTTCAGATATAGAAGCCGATAGGCATTTCAATTATAGGTGCCGATAGGCATTCCAGATATGGTTGCCGATAGGCATTACAAATATAGGTGCTGATAGGCATTTCAGATGTAGTTTCCGATAGGCATTTCAAAAATAGGTGCCGATAGGCATTTCAGATATAGGTGCCGATAGGCATTTCAGATATAGTTGCTGATTGGCATTTTAAAAATAGGTGCCGATAGGCATTTCAGATATAGAAGCCGGTAGGAAATTCAAATATAGGTGTCGATAGGTATTTCAGATATGATTGCCGATAGGCATTTTAAATATAGGTGCCGATAGGCATTTCAGATATAGTTGCCGATTGGCATTTTAAAAATAGGTGCCGATAGGCATTTTAGATGAAGTTTCCGATAGGCATTTCAAAAATAGGTACCGATAGGCATTTCAGATATAGGTGCCGATAGGCATATCAGATATAGTTGCCTATAGGCATTTAAAATATAGGTGCCGATAGGCATTTCAGATATAAATACCGATAGGCATTTCTGATGTGGTTGCCGATAGGCATTTCAAATATAGGTGCTGATAGGCATTTTTGATGTAGTTTTCGATAGGCATTTCAAAAATAGGTGCCGATAGGCATTTCAGATATAGGTGCTGATAGGCTCTTCAGATATAGTTGCCGATTGGCATTTTAAAAATAGGTGTCGATAGCATTTCAGATATAGAAGCCGAAAGGCATTTCAAATTTAGGTGCCGATAGGCATTCCAGATATGGTTGACGATAGGCATTTCAAATATAGGTGCTGATAGGCATTTCAGATGTAGTTTCCGATAGGCATTTCAAAAATAGGTGCCGATAGGCATTTCAGATATAGGTGCCGATAGGCATTTCAGATATAGTTGCCGATTGGCATTTTAAAAATAGATGCCGATGGGCATTTCAGATATAGAAGCCGATAGGCATTTCAAATATAGGTGCCGATAGACATTCCAGATATGGTTGCCGATAGGCATTTCAAATATAGGTGCTGATAGGCATTTCAGATGTAGTTTCCGATAGGCATTTAAAAAATTGGTGCCGATAGGCATTTCAGATATAGGTGCCGATAGGCATTTTAGATATAGTTGACGATTGGCATTTTATAAACAGGTGCCGATAGGCATTTCAGATATGGTTGCCGATAGGCATTTCAAATATAGGTGCTGATAGGCATTTCAGATGTAGTTTCCGAAAGGCATTTCAAAAATAGGTGCCGATAGGCATTTCAGATATAGGTGCCGATAGGCATTTCAGATATAGTTGCCGATTGGCATTTTAAAAATAGGTGCCGATAGGCATTTCAGATATAGAAGCCGATAGGCATTTCAAATATAGGTGCCGATAGGCATTCCAGATATGGTTGCCGATAGGCATTTCAAATATAGGTGCTGATAGGCATTTCAGATGTAGTTTCCGATAGGCATTTCAAAAATAGGTGCCGATAGGCATTTCAGATATAGGTGCCGATAGGCATTTCAGATATAGTTGCCAATTGGCATTTTAAAAATAGGTGCCGATAGGCATTTCAGATATAGAAGCCGATAGGCATTTCAAATATAGGTGCCGATAGGCATTCCAGATATGGTTGCCGATAGGCATTTCAAATATAGGTGCTGATAGGCATTTTAGATGTAGTTTCCGATAGGCATTTCAAAAATTAATGCCGATAGGCATTTCAGATATAGGTGCCGATAGGCATTTCAGATATAGAGGCCGATAGGTATTTCAAATATAGGTGTCGATGATAGGCATTTCAGATATGGTTGCCGATAGGCATTTCAAATATAGGAGCAGATTGGCATTTCAGATGTAGTTTCCGAAAGGCATTTCAAAAATAGGTGCCGATAGGCATTTTAGATATAGTTGCCGATAGGCATTTCAGATATAGTTGCCGATTGGCATTTTAAAAATAGGTGCCGATAGGCATTTCAGATATAGAAGCTGATAGCCATTTTAAATATAAGTGCCGATAGGCATTCCAGATATGTTTGCCGATAGGCATTTCAAATATAATTGCTGATAGGCATTTCAGATGTAGTTTCCGATAGGCATTTCAAAAATAGGTACCGATAGGCATTTCAGATATAGGTGCCGAAAGGCATTTCAGATATCGTTGCCAATTGGCATTTTAAAAATAGGTGTCGATAGGCATTTCAGATATAGAAGCCGATAGGCATTTCAAATATAGGTGCCGATAGGCAATCCAGATATGTTTGCCGATAGGCATTTCAAATATAGGTGCTGATAGGCATTTCAGATGTAGTTTCCGATAGGCATTTCAAAAATAGGTGCCGATAGGCATTTCAGATATAGGTGCCGATAGGCATTTCAGATATAGTTTCCGATTAGCATTTTCAAATAGGTGCCGATAGGCATTTCAGATATAGAAGCCGATAGGTATTTCAAATATAGGTGTCGATAGGCATTTCAGATATGGTTGCCGATAGGCATTTCAAATATAGGTGCTGATAGGCATTTCAGATGTAGTTTCCGATGCGCACTTCAAAAATAGGTGCCGATAGGCATTTCAGATATA
Source organism: Venustoraphidia nigricollis (assembly GCA_034508555.1). Taxonomy (NCBI): domain Eukaryota; kingdom Metazoa; phylum Arthropoda; class Insecta; order Raphidioptera; family Raphidiidae; genus Venustoraphidia; species Venustoraphidia nigricollis. The sequence continues at coordinate 31,418 of JAVRKA010000434.1, read as the reverse complement.
GAAGCCGATATGCATTTCAAATATAGGTGCCGATAGACATTCCAGATATGGTTGCCGATAGGCATTTCAAATATAGGTGCTGATAGGCATTTCAGATGTAATTTCCGATAGGCATTTCAAAAATAGATGCCGATAGGCATTTCAGATATAGGTGCCGATAGGCATTTCAGATATAGTTGCCGATTGGCATTTTAAAAATAGATGCCGATGGGCATTTCAGATATAGAAGCCGATAGGCATTTCAAATATAGGTGCCGATAGACATTCCAGATATGGTTGCCGATAGGCATTTCAAATATAGGTGCTGATAGGCATTTCAGATGTAGTTTCCGATAGGCATTTAAAAAATTGGTGCCGATAGGCATTTCAGATATAGGTGCCGATAGGCATTTCAGATATAGTTGCCGATTGGCATTTTAAAAACAGGTGCCGATAGGCATTTCAGATATGGTTGCCGATAGGCATTTCAAATATAGGTGCTGATAGGCATTTCAGATGTAGTTTCCGAAAGGCATTTCAAAAATAGGTGCCGATAGGCATTTCAGATATAGGTGCCGATAGGCATTTCAGATATAGTTGCCGATTGGCATTTTAAAAATAGGTGCCGATAGGCATTTCAGATATAGAAGCCGATAGGCATTTCAAATATAGGTGCCGATAGGCATTCTAGATATGGTTGCCGATAGGCATTTCAAATATAGGTGCTGATAGGCATTTCAGATGTAGTTTCCGATAGGCATTTCAAAAATAGGTGCCGATAGGCATTTCAGATATAGGTGCCGATAGGCATTTCAGATATAGTTGCCAATTGGCATTTTAAAAATAGGTGCCGATAGGCATTTTAGATATAGAAGCCGATAGGCATTTCAAATATAGGTGCCGATAGGCATTCCAGATATGGTTGCCGATAGGCATTTCAAATATAGGTGCTGATAGGCATTTTAGATGTAGTTTCCGATAGGCATTTCAAAAATTGATGCCGATAGGCATTTCAGATATAGGTGCCGATAGGCATTTCAGATATAGTTACCGATTGGCATTTTAAAAACAGGTGCCGATAGGCATTTCAGATATAGAGGCCGATAGGTATTTCAAATATAGGTGTCGATGATAGGCATTTCAGATATGGTTGCCGATAGGCATTTCAAATATAGGAGCAGATAGGCATTTCAGATGTAGTTTCCGAAAGGCATTTCAAAAATAGGTGCCGATAGGCATTTTAGATATAGTTTCCGATAGGCATTTTAGATATAGTTGCCGATTGGCATTTTAAAAATAGGTGCCAATAGGCAATTTAGATATAGAAGCTGATAGCCATTTTAAATATAAGTGCCGATAGGCATTCCAGATATGTTTGCCGATAGGCATTTCAAATATAATTGCTGATAGGCATTTCAGATGTAGTTTCCGATAGGCATTTCAAAAATAGGTACCGATAGGCATTTCAGATATAGGTGCCGAAAGGCATTTCAGATATCGTTGCCAATTGGCATTTTAAAAATAGGTGTCGATAGGCATTTCAGATATAGAAGCCGATAGGCATTTCAAATATATGTGCCGATAGGCAATCCAGATATGTTTGCCGATAGGCATTTCAAATATAGGTGCTGATAGGCATTTCAGATGTAGTTTCCGATAGGCATTTCAAAAATAGGTGCCGATAGGCATTTCAGATATAGGTGCCGATAGGCATTTCAGATATAGTTTCCGATTAGCATTTTCAAATAGGTGCCGATAGGCATTTCAGATATAGAAGCCGATAGGTATTTCAAATATAGGTGTCGATAGGCATTTTTAGATATGGTTGCCGATAGGCATTTCAAATATAGGTGCTGATAGGCATTTCAGATGTAGTTTCCGATGCGCATTTCAAAAATAGGTGCCGATAGGCATTTCAGATATAGGTGCCGGTAGGCATTTCGGATATAGTTGCCGATTGGCATTTTAAAAATAGGTGCCGATAGGCATTTCAGATATAGTTGCCGATTGGCATTTTAAAAACAGGTGCCGATTGGTATTTCAGATATAGAGGCCGATAGGTATTTCAAATATAGGTGGCGATAGGCATTTCAGATATGGTTGCCGATAGGCATTTAAATATAGGAGCAGATAGGCATTTCAGATGTAGTTTCCGAAAGGCATTTCAAAAATAGGTGCCGATAGGCATTTCAGATATAGGTGCCGGTAGGCATTTCGGATATAGTTGCCGATTGGCATTTTAAAAATAGGTGCCGATAGGCATTTCAGATATAGAAGCCGATAGGCATTTCAAATATAGGTGCTGATACGCATTCCAGATATGGTTGCCGATAGGCATTTCAAATATAAGTGCTGATAGGCATTTCAGATGTAGTTTCCGATAGGCATTTCAAAAATAGGTTTCGATAGGCATTTCAGATATAGGTGCCGATAGGCATTTCAGATATAGTTGTCGATTGGCATTTTGAAAATAGCTGCCGATAGGCATTTCAGATATAGAAGCCGATAGGTATTTCAAATATAGGTGTCGATAGGCATTTCAGATATGGTTGCCGATAGGCATTTCAAATATAGGTGCTGATAGGCATTTCAGATGTAGTTTCCGATAGGCATTTCAAAAATAGGTGCCGATAGGCATTTCAGATATATGTGCCGATAGGCATTTCAGATATAGTTGCCAAATGGCATTTTAAAAATAGGTGCCGATAGGCATTTCAGATATAGAAGCCGATATGCATTTCAAATATAGCTGCCAATAGGCATTCCAGATATGGTTGCCGATAGGCATTTCAAATATAGGTGCTGATAGGCATTTCAGATGTAGTTTCCGATAGGCAATTAAAAAAATAGGTGCCGATAGGCATTTCAGATATAGGTGCCGATAGGCATTTCAGATATAGTTTCCGATAGGCATTTCAAAAATAGGTGCCGATAGGCATTTCAGATATAGGTGCCGATAGGCATATCAGATATAGTTTCCGATTGGCATTTTAAAAATAGGTGCCGATAGGCATTTCAGATATAGAAGCCGATAGGCATTTCAAATATAGGTGCCGATAGGCATTCCAGATATGGTTGCCGATAGGCATTTCAAATATAGGTGCTGATAGGCATTTCAGATGTATTTTCCGATAGGCATTTCAAAAATAGGTGCCGATAGGCATTTTAGATGTATGTGCCGATAGGCATTTCAGATATAGTTGCCGATTGGCATTTTAAAAATAGGTGCCGATAGGCATTTCAGATATAGAAGCCGATATGCATTTCAAATATAGGTGCCGATAGACATTCCAGATATGGTTGCCGATAGGCATTTCAAATATAGGTGCTGATAGGCATTTCAGATGTAATTTCCGATAGGCATTTCAAAAATAGGTGCCGATAGGCATTTCAGATATAGGTGCCGATAGGCATTTCAGATATAGTTGCCGATTGGCATTTTAAAAATAGATGCCGATGGGCATTTCAGATATAGAAGCCGATAGGCATTTCAAATATAGGTGCCGATAGACATTCTAGATATGGTTGCCGATGGGCATTTCAAATATAGGTGCTGATAGGCATTTCAGATGTAGTTTCCGATAGGCATTTAAAAAATTGGTGCCGATAGGCATTTCAGATATAGGTGCCGATAGGCATTTCAGATATAGTTGCCGATTGGCATTTTAAAAATAGGTGCCGATAGGCATTTCAGATATAGAAGCCGATAGGTATTTCAAATATAGGTGTCGATAGGCATTTCAGATATGGTTGCCGATAGGCATTTCAAATATAGGTGCTGATAGGCATTTCAGATGTAGTTTCCGAAAGGCATTTCAAAAATAGGTGCCGATAGGCATTTCAGATATAGGTGCAGATAGGCATTTCAGATATAGTTGCCGATTGGCATTTTAAAAATAGGTGCCGATAGGCATTTCAGATATAGAAGCCGATAGGCATTTCAAATATAGGTGCCGATAGGCATTCCAGATATGGTTGCCGATAGGCATTTCAAATATAGGTGCTGATAGGCATTTTAGATGTAGTTTCCGATAGGCATTTCAAAAATTGATGCCGATAGGCATTTCAGATATAGGTGCCGATAGGCATTTCAGATATAGTTGCCGATTGGCATTTTAAAAACAGGTGCCGATAGGCATTTCAGATATAGAGGCCGATAGGTATTTCAAATATAGGTGTCGATATTAGGCATTTCAGATATGGTTGCCGATAGGCATTTCAAATATAGGAGCAGATAGGCATTTCAGATGTAGTTTCCGAAAGGCATTTCAAAAATAGGTGCCGATAGGCATTTTAGATATAGTTGCCGATAGGCATTTCAGATATAGTTGCCGATTGGCATTTTAAAAATAGGTGCCGATAGGCATTTCAGATATAGAAGCTGATAGCCATTTTAAATATAGGTGCCGATAGGCATTCCAGATAAGGTTGCCGATAGGCATTTCAAATATAATTGCTGATAGGCATTTCAGATGTAGTTTCCGATAGGCATTTCAAAAATAGGTACCGATAGGCATTTCAGATATAGGTGCCGAAAGGCATTTCAGATATCGTTGCCAATTGGCATTTTAAAAATAGGTGTCGATAGGCATTTCAGATATAGAAGCCGATAGGCATTTCAAATATAGGTGCCGATAGGCATTCCAGATATGTTTGCCGATAGGCATTTCAAATATAGGTGTCGATAGGCATTTCAGATATAGTTGCCGATTGGCATTTTAAAAATAGGTGCCGATAGGCATTTCAGATATAGAAGCCGATAGGCATTTCAAATATAGGTGCCGATAGGCATACCACATATGGTTGCCGATAGGCATTTCAAATATAGGTGCCGATAGGCATACCACCTATGGTTGCCGATAGGCATTTCAAATATAGGTGCTGATAGGCATTTCAGATGTAGTTTTCGATAGGCATTTCAAAAATAGGTGCCGATAGGCATTTCAGATATAGGTGCCGATAGGCATTTCAGATATAGTTGCCAATTGGCATTTTAAAAATAGGTGCCGATAGGCATTTCAGATATAGAAGCCGATAGGCATTTCAAATATAGGTGCCGATAAGCATTCCAGATATGGTTGCCGATAGGCATTTCAAATAAAGGTGCTGATAGGCATTTTAGATGTAGTTTCCGATAGGCATTTCAAAAATTGATGCCGATAGGCACTTCAGATATAGGTGCCGATAGGCATTTCAGATATACTTGCCGATTGGCTTTTTTAAAACAGGTGCCGATAGGCATTTCAGATATAGAGGCCGATAGGTATTTCAAATATAGGTGTCGATAGGCATTTCAGATATGGTTGCCGATAGGCATTTTAAATATAGGAGCAGATAGGCATTTCAGATGTAGTTTCCGAAAGGCATTTCAAAAATAGGTGCCGATAGGCATTTCAGATATAGGTGCCGATAAGCATTTCAGATATAGTTGCCGATTGGCATTTTAAAAATAGGTGCCGATAGGCATTTCAGATATAGAAGCCGATAGGCATTTCAAATATAGGTGCCGATAGGCATTCCAGATATGGTTGCCGATAGGCATTTCAAATATAAGTGCTGATAGGCATTTCAGATGTAGTTTCCGATAGGCATTTCAAAAATAGGTACCGATAGGCATTTCAGATATAGGTGCAGATAGGCATTTCAGATATAGTTGCCAATTGGCATTTTAAAAATAGGCGTCGATAGGCATTTCAGATATAGAAGCCGATAGGCATTTCAAATATAGGTGCCGATAGGCATTCCTGATATGGTTGCCGATAGGCATTTCAAATATAGGTGCTGATAGGCATTTCAGATGTAGTTTCCGATAGGCATTTCAAAAATTGGTGCCGCTAGGCATTTCAGATATAGGTGCCGATAGGTGTTTCAAATATAGGTGTCGATAGGCATTTCAGATATGGTTGCCGATAGGCATTTCAAATATAGTTCCTGATAGGCACTTCAGATGTAGTTTCCGATAGGCATTTCAAAAATAGGTGCCGATAGGCATTTCAGATATAGTTGCCGATTGGCATTTTAAAAATGGCTGCCGATAGGCATTTTAGATGTAGTTTCCGATAGGCATTTCAAAAATAGGTGCCGATAGGCATTTCAGATATAGGTGCCGATAGGCATTTCTGATGTGGTTGCCGATAGGCATTTCAAATATAGGTGCTGATAGGCATTTCAGATGTAGTTTTCGATAGGCATTTCAAAAATAGGTGCCGATAGGCATTTCAGATATAGGTGCCGATAGGCACTTCAGATATAGTTGCCGATTGGCATTTTAAAAATAGGTGCCGATAGGCATTTCAGATATAGAAGCCGATAGGCATTTCAAATGTACGTTCCGATAGGCATTCCAGATATAGTTGCCGATAGGCATTTCAAATATAAGTGCTGAAAGGCATTTCAGATGTAGTTTCCGATAGGCATTTCAAAAATTTGTGCCGATAGGCATTTCAGATATAGGTGCCGATTGGCACTTTAAAAATAGGTGCCGATAGGCATTTCAGATATAGAAGCCGATAGGTATTTCAAATATAGGTGTCGATAGGCATTTCAGATATGGTTGCCGATAGGCATTTCAAATTTTGGTGCTGATAGGCATTTCAGATGTAGTTTCCGATAGGCATTTCAAAAATAGGTGCCGATAGGCATTTCAGATATAGGTGCCGATAGGCATTTCAGATATAGTTGCCGATTGGCATTTTTAAAATAGGTGCCGATAGGCATTTCAGATATAGAATTCGATAGGCATTTCAAATATAGGTGCCGATAGGCATTCCAGATATGGTTGCCGATAGGCATTTCAAACATAGGTGCTGATTTGCATTTCAGATGTAGTTTCCGATAGGCATTTCAAAAATAGGTGCCGATAGGCATTTCAGATATAGGCGCCGATAATCATTTCAGATATTGTTGCCGATTGGCATTTTTAAAATAGGTGCCGATAGGCATTTCAGATATAGAAGCCGATAGGCATTTCAAATGTAGGTGCCGATAGGCATTCCAGACATGGTTGCCGATAGGCATTTCAAATATAAGTGCTGAAAGGCATTTCAGATATAGAAGCCGATAGGTATTTCAAATATAGGTGTCGATAGGCATTTCAGATATGATTGCCGATAGGCATTTCAAATATTGGTGCTGATAGGCATTTCAGATGTAGTTTCCGATAGGCATTTCAAAAATAGGTGCCGATAGGCATTTCAGATATAGGTGCCGATAGGCATTTCAGATATAGTTGCCGATTGGCATTTTTAAAATAGGTGCCGATAGGCATTTCAGATATAGAAGCCTATAGGCATTTCAAATATAGGTGCCGATAGGCATTCCAGATATGGTTGCCGATAGGCATTTCAAATATAAGTGCTGAAAAGCATTTCAGATGTAGTTTCCGATAGGCATTTCAAAAATTGGTGCCGATAGGCATTTCAGATATAGGTGCCGATAGGCATTTCAGATATAGTTGCCGATTGGCATTTTAAAAATAGGTGCCGATAGGCATTTCAGATATAGAAGCCGATAGGCATTTCAAATATAGGTACCGATAGGCATTCCGGATATGGTTGCCGATAGGAATTTCAAATATAGGTGCTGATAGGCATTTCAGAAGTAGTTTCCGATAGGCATTTCAAAAATTGGTGCCGATAGGCATTTCAGATATAGGTGCCGATAGGCATTTCAGATATAGTTGCCGATTGGCATTTTAAAAATGGGTGCCGATAGGCATTTTAGATGTAGTTTCCGATAGGCATTTTAAAAATAGGTGCCGATAGGCATTTCAGATATAGGTGCCGATAGGCATATCAGATATAGTTGCCGATAGGCATTTAAAATATAGGTACCGATAGGCATTTCAAATATAGGTGTCGATAGGCATTTCAGATATAAATGCCGAAAGGCATTTCAGATATAGATGCCGATAGGCATTTCTGATGTGGTTGCCGATAGGCATTTCAAATATAGGTGCTGATAGGCATTTCAGATGTAGTTTTCTATAGGCATTTCAAAAATAGGTGCCGATAGGCATTTCAGATATAGGTGCCGATAGGCACTTCAGATATAGTTGCCGATTGGCATTTTAAAAATAGGTGCCGATAGGCATTTTAGATATAGAAGCCGATAGGCATTTCAAATGTAGGTGCCGATTGCATTCTAGATATGGTTGCCGATAGGCATTTCAAATATAGGTGCTGATAGGCATTTCAGATGTAGTTTCCGATAGGCATTTCAAAAATAGGTGCCGATAGGCATTTCAGATATAGGATCCGATAGGCATTTCAGATATAGTTGCCGATTGGCATTTTAAAAATAGGTGCCGATAGGCATTTCAGATATAGAAGCCGATAGGCATTTCAAATGTAGGTGCCGATAGGCATTCCAGATATAGTTGCCGATAGGCATTTCAAATATTGGTGCTGATAGGCATTTCAGATATAGTTTCCGATAGGCATTTCAAAAATAGGTGCCGATAGGCATTTCAGATATAGGTGCCGATAGGCATTTCAGATATAGTTGCCGATTGGCATTTTTAAAATAGGTGCGGATAGGCATTTCAGATATAGAAGCCGATAGGCATTTCAAATATAGGTGCCGATAGGCATTCCAGATATGGTTGCCGATAGGCATTTCAAACATAGGTGCTGATTTGCATTTCAGATGTAGTTTCCGATAGGCATTTCAAAAATTGGTGCCGATAGGCATTTCAGATATAGGTGCCGATTGGCACTTTAAAAATAAGTGCCGATAGGCATTTCAGATAAAGAAGCCGATAGGTATTTCAAATATAGGTGTCGATAGGCATTTCAGATATGGTTGCCGATAGGCATTTCAAATATTGGTGCTGATAGGCATTTCAGATATAGTTTCCGATAGGCATTTCAAAAATAGGTGCCGATAGGCATTTCAGATATAGTTGCCGATTGGCCTTTTAAAAATAGGTGCCTATAGGCATTTCAGATATAGAAGCCGATAGGCATTTCAAATATAGGTGCTGATAGGCATTCCAGATATGGTTGCCGATAGGCATTTCAAATATAAGTGCTGAGAGGCATTTCAGATGTAGTTTCCGATAGGCATTTCAAAAATAGGTACCGATAGGCATTTCAGATATAGGTGCCGATAGGCATTTCAGACATAGTTGCCAATTGGCATTTTAAAAATAGGTGTCGATAGGCATTTCAGATATAGAAGCCGACAGGCATTTCAAATATAGGTGCAGATAGGCATTCCAGATATGGTTGCCGATAGGCATTTCAAATATAAGTGCTGATAGGCATTTTAGATGTAGTTTCCAATAGGCATTTCAAAAATTGGTGCCGATAGGCATTTCAGATATAGGTGCCGATAGGCATTTCAGATATAGTTTCCGATAGGCATTTAAAAAATAGGTGCCGATAGGCATTTCAGATATAGGTGCCAATAGGCATTTCAGATATAGTTGCCGATTGGCATTTTAAAAATAGGTGCCGATAGGCATTTCAGATATAGAAGCCGGTAGGAATTTCAAATATAGGTGTCTATAGGTATTTCAGATATGATTGCCGATAGGCATTTCAAATATAGGTGACGATAGGCATTTCAGATATAGTTGCCGATTGGCATTTTAAAAATAGGTGCCGATAGGCATTTTAGATGAAGTTTTCGATAGGCATTTCAAAAATAGGTACCGATAGGCATTTCAGATATAGGTGCCGATAGGCATATCAGATATAGTTGCCGATAGGCATTTAAAATATAGGTGCCGATAGGCATTTCAGATATAAATGCCGAAAGGCATTTTAGATATAGGTGCCGATAGGCATTTCTGATGTGGTTGCCGATAGGCATTTCAAATATAGGTGCTGATAGGCAATTTAGATGTAGTTTTCGATAGGCATTTCAAAAATAGGTGCCGATAGGCATTTCAGATATAGGTGCTGATAGGCTCTTCAGATATAGTTGCCGATTGGCATTTTAAAAATAGGTGTCGATAGGCATTTCAGATATAGAAGCCGAAAGGCATTTCAAATATAGGTGCCAATAGGCATTCCAGATATGGTTGCCGATAGGCATTTCAAATATAGGTGCTGATAGGCATTTCAGATGTAGTTTCCGATAGGCATTTCAAAAATAGGTGCCGATAGGCATCTCAGATATAGGTGCCGATAGGCATTTCAGATGTAGTTGCCGATTAGCATTTTAAAAATAGGTGCCGATAGGCATTTCAGATATAGAAGCCGATAGGCATTTCAAATATAGGTGCCGATTGGCATTATAGATATGGTTGCCGATAGGCATTTCAAATATAGGTGCTGACAGGCATTTCAGATGTAGTTTCCGATAGGCATTTCAAAAATTGGTGCCGATAGGCATTTCAGATATAGGTGCCGATAGGCATTTCGGATATAGTTGCCGATTGGCATTTTAAAAATAGGTGCCCATAGGCATTTCAGATATAGAAGCCGATAGGCATTTCAAATATAGGTGCTGATAGGCATTCCAGATATGGTTGCCGTTAGGCATTTCAAATATAAGTGCTGAGAGGCATTTCAGATGTAGTTTCCGATAGGCATTTCAAAAATAGGTACCGTTAGGCATTTCAGATATAGGTGCCGATAGGCATATCAGATATAGTTGCCGATAGGCATTTAAAATATAGGTGCCGATAGGCATTTCAGATATAAATGCCGAAAGGCATTTTAGATATAGGTGCCGATAGGCATTTCTGATGTGGTTGCCGATAGGCATTTCAAATATAGGTGCTGATAGGCAATTTAGATGTAGTTTTCGATAGGCATTTCAAAAATAGGTGCCGATAGGCATTTCAGATATAGGTGCTGATAGGCTCTTCAGATATAGTTGCCGATTGGCATTTTAAAAATAGGTGTCGATAGGCATTTCAGATATAGAAGCCGAAAGGCATTTCAAATATAGGTGCCAATAGGCATTCCAGATATGGTTGCCGATAGGCATTTCAAATATAGGTGCTGATAGGCATTTCAGATGTAGTTTCCGATAGGCATTTCAAAAATAGGTGCCGATAGGCATCTCAGATATAGGTGCCGATAGGCATTTCAGATGTAGTTGCCGATTAGCATTTTAAAAATAGGTGCCGATAGGCATTTCAGATATAGAAGCCGATAGGCATTTCAAATATAGGTGCCGATTGGCATTATAGATATGGTTGCCGATAGGCATTTCAAATATAGGTGCTGACAGGCATTTCAGATGTAGTTTCCGATAGGCATTTCAAAAATTGGTGCCGATAGGCATTTCAGATTTAGGTGCCGATAGGCATTTCAGATATAGTTGCCGATTGGCATTTTAAAAATAGGTGCCGATAGGCATTTCAGATGTAGAAGCCGATAGGCATTTCAAATATAGGTGCCGATAAGCATTCCAGATATGGTTGCCGATAGGCATTTCAAATATAGGTGCTGATAGGCATTTTAGATGTAGTTTCCGATAGGCATTTCAAAAATTGGTGCCGATAGGCATTTCAGATATAGGTGCCGATAGGCATTTCAGATATAGTTGCCGATTGGCATTTTAAAAATAGGTGCCGATAGGTATTTCAGATATAGAAGCCGATAGGCATTTCAAATATAGGTGCCGAAAGGCATTTCAGATATGGTTGCCGATAGGCATTTCAAATATAGGTGCTGATAGGCATTTCAGATGTAGTTTCTGATAGGCATTTCAAAAATTGGTGCCGATAGGCATTTCAGATATAGGTGCCGATAGGCATTTCAGATATAGTTGCCGATTGGCATTTTAAAAATAGGTGCCGATAGGCATTTCAGATATAGAAGCCGATAGGCATTTCAATTATAGGTGCCGATAGGCATTCCAGATATGGTTGCCGATAGGCATTACAAATATAGGTGCTGATAGGCATTTCAGATGTAGTTTCCGATAGGCATTTCAAAAATAGGTGCCGATAGGCATTTCAGATATAGGTGCCGATAGGCATTTCAGATATAGTTGCTGATTGGCATTTTAAAAATAGGTGCCGATAGGCATTTCAGATATAGAAGCCGGTAGGAAATTCAAATATAGGTGTCGATAGGTATTTCAGATATGATTGCCGATAGGCATTTTAAATATAGGTGCCGATAGGCATTTCAGATATAGTTGCCGATTGGCATTTTAAAAATAGGTGCCGATAGGCATTTTAGATGAAGTTTCCGATAGGCATTTCAAAAATAGGTACCGATAGGCATTTCAGATATAGGTGCCGATAGGCATATCAGATATAGTTGCCTATAGGCATTTAAAATATAGGTGCCGATAGGCATTTCAGATATAAATACCGATAGGCATTTCTGATGTGGTTGCCGATAGGCATTTCAAATATAGGTGCTGATAGGCATTTTTGATGTAGTTTTCGATAGGCATTTCAAAAATAGGTGCCGATAGGCATTTCAGATATAGGTGCTGATAGGCTCTTCAGATATAGTTGCCGATTGGCATTTTAAAAATAGGTGTCGATAGCATTTCAGATATAGAAGCCGAAAGGCATTTCAAATTTAGGTGCCGATAGGCATTCCAGATATGGTTGACGATAGGCATTTCAAATATAGGTGCTGATAGGCATTTCAGATGTAGTTTCCGATAGGCATTTCAAAAATAGGTGCCGATAGGCATTTCAGATATAGGTGCCGATAGACATTTCAGATATAGTTGCCGATTAGCATTTTAAAAATAGGTGCCGATAGGCATTTCAGATATAGAAGCCGATAGGCATTTCAAATATAGGTGCCGATTGGCATTCCAGTTATGGTTGCCGATAGGCATTTCAAATATAGGTGCTGACAGGCATTTCAGATGTAGTTTCCGATAGGCATTTCAAAAATTGGTGCCGATAGGCATTTCAGATATAGGTGCCGATAGGCATTTCAGATATAGTTCCCGATTGGCATTTTAAAAATAGGTGCCGATAGGCATTTCAGATATAGAAGCCGATAGGCATTTCAAATATAGGTGCCGATAAGCATTCCAGATATGGTTGCCGATAGGCATTTCAAATATAGGTGCTGATATGCATTTCAGATGTAGTTTCCGATAGGCATTTCAAAAATTGGTGCCGATAGGCATTTCAGATATAGGTGCCGATAGGCATTTCAGATATAGTTGCCGATTGGCATTTTAAAAATAGGTGCCGATAGGCATTTCAGATATAGAAACCGATAGGTATTTCTAATATAGGTGTCGATAGGCATTTCAGATATGGTTGCCGATAGGCATTTCAAATATAGGTGCTGATAGGCATTTCAGATGTAGTTTCCGATAGGCATTTCAAAAATAGGTGCCGATAGGCATTGCAGATATAGGTGCCGATAGGCATTTCAGATATAGTTGCCAATTGGCATTTTAAAAATAGGTGTCGATAGGCATTTCAGATTAGAGCTGTAGCAAACCGTATGTATTCGTTACCGAGTAACGGGTACATCGCCTGACTCGAAGTACCGAATCGTTACTCACAAATTAATTTCGTTACTCGCATTTGTCGTATGTCAGTGTTTGATTCACAGAGCTGGTCACAGACACAGAGTCAGGTTTGATTCGTTATAGTTATACGAACGAATACGAATCATACGTGAACTGGAATACATCGTGCGTCGTACGTATGCGTGTGTATGTGTAATGTGTACGTTCATTTTTGATGTATTTTGAATTCGTTCGGTACATTACAATACAAATATAATATTACGTTATTGCTGGGCATACCGCCGTACATTGTAACATTATTTTAGAAGAGATAATATTTAGTGAGTAGCTCGGTGAGTAGTGTAAAGTGTTGTGTTGCTATTTTTTATGAGGTAAGTAATAATTTTCACAACATAAAGGCCTATTTTGTATTTTTGCATATTTTTAACATTAACACTTACAGTGCATAATTTGTAAATTGAAAATTTGGATAAATAACTTGAGATAGTTATTGTTTTTCTCAAATGTTTCTTTTCATTATTATTTATTTTACTAAAGAATGTTTTATTTTGTTTCAGAGTTTTTAATTGTTAATGTTGTCTCAATAAAGAATTTTCCATATTATATTGTTGTCGTATGTTGTTACTTGTTTGTGATAAACCTCTTCTTAAAATAATTTTAACAATGACGCGAATGCGACTCGATGCGATACTTCATGTTCGAGTCTCGCATGAAGTATCGCATCGAGTCGCACTCGTGTCATTGTATTAGCAGCTGGACGCTAGTGCTTGATTGTATCAAAACTCTAAAGTAACGAGTAACGTAACGATACGAAAGTAACGGGTGCTGATTGTTTTAGTAACGAATACATGCGGGTACACAATTTCTCGTTACTTTTACAGCTCTATTTCAGATATAGAAGCCGATAGGCATTTCAAATATAGGTGCCGATAGGCATTCCAGATATGGTTGCCGATAGGCATTTCAAATATAGGTGCTGATAGGCATTTCAGATGTAGTTTCCGATAGGCATTTCAAAAATTGGTGTCGATAGGCATTTCAGATATAGTTGCCGATTGGCATTTTAAAAATAGTTGCCGATAGGCATTTCAGATATAGAAGCCAATAGGTATTTCAAATATAGTTGTCGATAGGCATTGCAGATATGGTTGCCGATAGGCATTTCAAATATAGGTGATGATAGGCATTTCAGATGTAGTTTCCGATAGGCATATCAAAAATAGGTGCTGATAGGCATTTCAGATATAGGAGCCGATAGGCATTTCAGATATAGTTGCCGATTGGCATTTTAAAAATAGGTGCCGATAGGCATTTTAGATGTAGTTTCCGATAGGCATTTCAAAAATAGGTGCCGATAGGCATTTCAGATATAGGTGCCGATAGGCATATCAGATATAGTTGCCGATAGGCATTTAAAATATAGGTGCCGATAGGCATTTCAAATATAGGTGTCGATAGGCATTTCAGATAAAATTGCCGAAAGGCATTTCAGATATAGGTGCCGATAGGCATTTCAGATATAGTTGCCGATTGGCATTTTAAAAATAGGTGCCGATAGGCATTTCAGATATAGAAGCCGATAGGCATTTCAAATATAGGTGCCGATAGGCATTCCAGATATGTTTGCCGATAGGCATTTCAAATATAGGTGCTGATAGGCATTTCAGATGTAGTTTCCGATAGGCATTTCAAAAATTGGTGCCGATAGGCATTTCAGATATAGGTGCCGATAGGCATTTCAGATATAGTTTCCGATTGGCATTTTAAAAATAGGTGCCGATAGGCATTTCAGATATAGAAGCCGATAGGCATTTCAAATAGAGGTGTCGATAAGCATTCCAGATATGGTTGCCGATAGGCATTTCAAATATAGGTGCTGATAGGCATTTCAGATGTAGTTTTCGATAGGCATTTCAAAAATTGGTGCCAATAGGCATTTCAGATATAGGTGCCGATAGGCATTTCAGATATAGTTGCCGATTGGCATTTTAAAAATAGGTGCCGATAGGCATTTCAGTTATAGAAGCCGATAGGTATTTCAAATATAGGTGTCGATAGGCATTTCAGATATGGTTGCCGATAGGCATTTCAAATATAGGTGCTGATAGGCATTTCAGATGTAGTTTCCGACAGGCATTTCAAAAATAGGTGCCGATAGGCATTTCAGATATAGTTGCCGATAGGCATTTCAGATATAGTTGCCGATAGGCATTTTAAAAATGGGTGTCGATAGGCATTTCAGATATAGAAGCCGATAGGCATTTCAAATATAGGTGCCGATAGGCATTTCAGATATGGTTGCCGATAGGCATTTCAAATATAGGTGCTGATAGGCATTCCAGATGTAGTTTCCGATAGGCATTTCAAAAAATGGTGCCGATAGGCATTTCAGATATAGGTGCCGATTGGCATTTCAAACATAGTTACCGATTTACATTTTAAAAATAGGTGCCGATAGGCATTTCAGATATAGAAGCCGATAGGTATTTTAAATATAGGTGTCGATAGGCATTTCAGATATGGTTGCCGATAGGCATTTCAAATATAGGTGCTGATAGGCATTTCAGATGTAGTTTCCGATAGGCATTTCAAAAATAGGTGCCGATAGGCATTTCAGATATAGGTGCCGATAAGCATTTCAGATATAGTTGCCATTTGGCATTTTAAAAATAGGTGCCGATAGGCATTTTAGATATAGAAGCCGATAGGGATTTCAAATATAGGTGCCGATAGGCATTCCAGATATGGTTGCCGATAGGCATTTCAAATATAGGTGCTGATAGGCATTTCAGATGTAGTTTCCGATAGGCATTTAAAAAATTGGTGCCGATAGGCATTTCAGATATAGGTGCCGATAGGCATTTCAGATATAGTGTCCGATTGGCATTTTAAAAATAGGTGCCGATAGGCATTTCAGATATAGAAGCCGATAGGTATTTCAAATATAGGTGTCGATAGGCATTTCAGATATGGTTGCCGATAGGCATTTCAAATATAGGTGCTGATAGGCATTTCAGATGTAGTTTCCGATAGGCATTTCAAAAATAGGTGCCGATAGGCATTTCAGATATAGGTGCCGATAGGCATTTCAGATATAGTTACCGATTGGCATTTTAAAAATAGGTGCCGATTGGCATTTCAGATATAGAAGCCGATAGGTATTTCAAATATAGGTGTCGATAGGCATTTCAGATATGGTTGCCGATAGGCATTTCAAATATAGGTGCTGATAGGCATTTCAGATGTAGTTTCCGATAGGCATTTCAAAAGTAGTTGCCGATAGGCATTTCACATATAAGTGCCGATAGGAATTTCAGATATAGTTGCCGATTGGCATTTTAAAAATATTTGCCGATAGGCATTTCAGATATAGAAGCCGATAGGCATTTCAAATATAGGTGCCGATAAGCATTCCAGATATGGTTGCCGAGAGGCATTTCAAATATAGGTGCTGATAAGCATTTCAGATGTAGTTCCCGTTAGGCATTTCAAAAATTTGTGCCGATAGGCATTTCAGATATAGGTGCCGATAGGTATTTCAGATATAGTTGCCGATTGGCATTTTAAAAATAGGTGCCGATAGGCATTTCAGATATAGGTGCCGATAGGCATTTCAGATATAGTTGCCGATTGGCATTTTAAAAATAGGTGTCGATAGGCATTTCAGATATAGAAGCCGATAGGTATTTCAAATATAGTTGCCGATAGGCATTCAAGATATGGTTGCCGATAGGCATTTTAAATATAGGTGCTGATAGGCATTCCAGATGTAGTTTCCGATAGGCATTTCAAAAATTGGTGCCGATAGGCATTTTAGATATAGGTGCCGATAGGCATTTCAGATATAGAAGCCGATAAGTATTTCAAATATAGGTGTCGATAGGCATTTCAGATATGGTTGCCGATAGGCATTTTAAATATAGAAGCCGATAGGCATTTCAAATATAGGTGCCGATAGGCATTCCAGATATGGTTGCCGATAGGCATTTCAAATATAGGTGCTGATAGGCAATTTAGATCTGGTTTCCGATAGGCATTTCAAAAATAGGTACCGATAGGCAATTCAGATATAGGTGCCGATAGGCATTTCAGGTATAGTCGCCGATTGGCATTTTAAAAATGGGTGCCGATAGGCATTTCAGACATAGAAGCTGATAGGCATTTCAAATATAGGTGCTGATAGGCATTTCAGATGTAGTTTTCGATAGGCATTTCAAAAATAGGTGCGGATAGGCATTTCAGATATAGGTGCCGATAGGCATTTCAGATATAGAAGCCGATAGGTATTTCAAATATAGGTGTCGATAGGCATTTCAGATATGGTTGCCGATAGGCATTTCAAATATTGGTGCTGATAGGCATTTCAGATGTAGTTTCCGATAGGCATTTCAAAAATAGGTGCCGATAGGCATTTCAGATATAGGTGCCGATAGGCATTACAGACATAGTTGCTGATTGGCATTTTAAAAATATGTGCCGATAGGCATTTCAGATATAGAAGCCGATGAGCATTTCAAATATAGGTGCCGATAGGCATTCCAGATATGTTTGCCGATAGGCATTTTAAATATAGGTGCCGATAGGCATTTCAGATATAGGTGCCGATAGGCATTTCAGATATAGTTGCAGATTGGCATTTTAAAAATAGGTGCCGATAGGCATTTCAGATATTGAAGCCGATAGGCATTTCAAATATAGGTGCCGATAAGCATTCCAGATATGGTTGTCGATAGGCATTTCAAATATAGGTGCTGATAGGCATTTCAGATGTAGTTTCCGATAGGCATTTCAAAAATTGGTGCCGATAGGCATTTCAGATATAGGTGCCGATAGGCATTTCAGATATAGTTGCCGATTGGCATTTTAAAAATAGGTGCCGATAGGCATTTCAGATATAGAAGCCGATAGGTATTTCAAATATAGGTGTCGATGGGCATTTCAGATATGGTTGCCGATAGGCATTTCAAACATAGGTGCTGATAGGCATTTCAGATGTAGTTTCCGATAGGCATTTCAAAAAAAGTTGCCGATAGGCATTTCAGATATAGGTGCCGATAGGCATTTCAGATATAGTTGCCGATTGGCATTTTAAAAATAGATGTCGATAGGCATTTCAGATATAGAAGCCGATAGGCATTTCAAATATAGGTGCCGATAGGCATTCCAGGTATGGTTTTCTATAGGCATTTCAAATATAGGTGCTGATAGGCATTCCAGATGTAGTTTCCGATAGGCATTTCAAAAATTGGTGCCGATAGGCATTTCAGATATAGGTACCGATAGGCATTTCAGATATAGTTACCGATTGGCATTTTAAAAATAGGTGCCGATAGGCATTTCAGATATGGTTGCCGATAGGCATTTCAAATATAGGTGCTGATAGGCATTTCAGATGTAGTTTCCGATAGGCATTTCAAGAATAGGTGCCGATAGGCATTTCAGATATAGGTGCCGATAGGCATTTCAGATATAGTTGCCGATTGGCATTTTAAAAATAGGTGCCGATAGGCATTTCAGATATAGAAGCCAATAGGCATTTCAAATATAGGTGCCGATAGGCATTCCAGATATGTTTGCCGATAGGCATTTCAAATATAGGTGCTGATAGGCATTTCAGATGTAGTTTTCGATAGGCATTTCAAAAATAGGTGCCAATAGGCACTTCAGATATAGTTGCCGATAGGCATTTCAGATATAGTTGCCAATTGGCATTTTAAAAATAGGTGTCGATAGGCATTTCAGATATAAAAGCCGATAGGCATTTCAAATATAGGTGCCGATAGGCATTCCAGATATGGTTGCCGATAGGCATTTCAAATATAGGTGCTGATAGGCATTTTAGATGTAGTTTCCGATAGGCATTTCAAAAATAGGTGCCGATAGGCATTTCAGATATAGGTGCCGATAGGCATATCAGATAAAGTTGCCGATAGGCATTTAAAATATAGGTGCCGATAAGCATTTCAAATATAGGTGTCGATAAGCATTTCAGATATAAATGCCGAAAGGCATTTCAGATATAGGTGCCGATAGGACTTTCTGATGTGGTTGCCGATAGGCATTTCAAATATAGGTGCTGATAGGCATTTCAGATGTAGTTTTCAATAGGCATTTCAAAAATAGGTGCCGATAGGCATTTCAGATATTGGTGCCGATAGGCACTTCAGATATAGTTGCCGATAGGCATTTTAAAAATAGGTGCCGATAGGCATTTCAGATATAGAAGCCGATAGGCATTTCAAATATAGGTGCCGATAAGCATTCCAGATATGGTTGCCGATAGGCATTTCAAATATAGGTGCTGATAGGCATTTCAGATGTAGTTACCGATAGGCATTTCAAAAATAGGTGCCGATAGGCATTTCAGATATAGGTGCCGATAGGCATTTCAGATATAGTTGCCGATTGGCATTTTTAAAATAGGTGCCGGTAGGCATTTTAGATATAGAAGCCGATAGGCATTTCAAATGTAGGTGCCGATAGGCATTCCAGATATAGTTGCCGATAAGCATTTCAAATATAAGTGCAGAAAAGCATTTCAGATGTAGTTTCCGATAGGCACTTCAAAAATTGGTGCCGATAGGCATTTCAGATATAGGTGCCGATAGGCATTTCAGATATAGTTGCCGATTGGAATTTAAAAAATAGGTGCCGATAGGCATTTCAGATATAGAAGCCGATAGGCATTTTAAATATAGGTGCCGATAGGCATTCCGGATATGGTTGCCGATAGGAATTTCAAATATTGGTGCTGATAGGCATTTCAGATGTAGTTTCCGATAGGCATTTCAAAAATAGGTGCCGATAGGCATTTTAGATATAGGTGCCGATAAGCATTTCAGATATAGAAGCCGATAGGCATTTCAAATATAGGTGCCGATAGGCATTCCAGATATGGTTGCCGATAGGCATTTCAAATATAGGTGCTGATAGGCATTTCAGATGTAGTTTCCGATAGGCATTTCAAAAATAAGTGCCGATAGGCATTTCAGATATAGGTGCCGATAGGCATTTCAGATATAGTTGCCGAATGGCATTTTTAAAATAGGTGCCGATAGGCATTTCAAATATAGAAGTCGATAGGTATTTCAAATATAGGTGTCGATTGGCATTTCAGATATAGTTGCCGAATGTCATTTTAAAAATAGGTGCCGATAGGCATTTCAGATGTATTTTCCGATAGGCATTTCAAAAATAGGTGCCGATAGGCATTTCAGATATAGGTGCCGATAGGCATATCAGATATAGTTGCCGATTGGCATTTTAAAAATAGGTGCCGATAGGCATTTCAGATATAGGTGCCGATAGGCATTTCAGATATAGTTGCTGATTGGCATTTTAAAAATAGGTGCCGATAGGCATTTCAGATATAGAAGCCGATAGGCATTTCAAATGTAGGTGCCGATGGGCATTCCAGATATGGTTGCCGATAGCCATTTCAGATATAGGTGCTAATAGGCATTTCAGATGTAGTTTCCGATAGGCATTTCAAAAATAGGGCCGATAGGCATCTCAGATATAGGTGCCGATAGGCATTTCAGATATAGTTACCGATTGTTATTTTAAAAATAGGTGCCGATAGGCATTTCAGATGTAGTTTCCGATAGGCATTTCAAAAATAGGTGCCGATAGGCATTTCAGTTATAGGTGCCGATAGGCCCCGTGCGGAGTTGTGAATCTCCCATCGGGCGCCTCCCCAGGTTACGGATAGGGGACTTCTCGTCAGATATGACGGGTACCGGAGAAATAAAATACCCGGGGCGGACCAAAATCACAGTAAGAGGAATGGATATGGAAGAAAATAAGGAAATTATTACGGTGCAGGGGCTCGGAACCCCAGTACCGGTCCAGGAAGGTGGTGGTGAAGCAGGCCCCACTGGATCGTCAGCCAGCGACTGTGCTTCTCTATCAGTGGAAAACCAGGCTGAGAGGGGAAAAATTGCTACTGGTTATACATGGACCGAAGAAACGGATCCATCAGAGAGAAGAAGTTCTCTCAGCAGAACACCTCCAAGGTCCCGAAAAGTCTCCGTTAGCATGCTAGGTGAAGAAGGCTCAAGATCTCGAGCCTCGTCTGTAAGCTCAGTGGGCTCGATAGGTCAGGAATTATCACTGTCGCGTAGAGGATCAATAAGCTCTATCGGAAGTGGAAGCAGATATCTACCAAGTAAGGAAGGTAGCTCAACAAGCCTGAGCGGTTTGGAAGATGGAACGGGAGCAAAAAGGAGAAGAGAAAATGAAGAACATCAGGTATGGGAGGAGCTGAGGGAAATGATAAGAAAAATGGTCGATACTAGTAACAAGCTGGTAGATCAAGTTGAGAAAAACCAAAATACAAAGATGGAGATAAAACAAGGAGTAAAGAAGATGAGCCGTTTGGCAGAAATCATGGACAGAAGATGTATAGAGTGGGAAAATCTGCCAAGTGGAAAGAAAGTTAAGGTTGGGTCAGACAGCAAAGTAGCGATAGATAAATGTACTCAGGTGGACTTTTCCGACATTAACGCAGAGAAACGGGAGAGAGACCGAGAGCAAATTAGGCAAATAAATTCAGCGCTAGAAGCGGCTAAGGGCTTTGAGGACATTTCGAAATTGCTAGATATGGAGTGGCCCGAGAAGGCATATACGGTGACAAAAATGGTAACAGAAAATTTTGAAAACTATCTGGAGTCAGATGTAGCTTTGGTTATCGATCCACGAGATAAAGGCGAAAAAGGGGAAATTAAAGAGATCACGCGAAGATATCCGGCATTACTTAAGTTAATAGACGACAGATTAGAAGACGGTACAGCAGAATTCCTGATTAATTCAACCAACACTATAACAAGTAAAGGTGCTGGCGAAGAGAGGAAAAATTACATATATATTTTGCCACAGACGACTGACACAAGGGGAGTAAACGACATGAAGAAATTTCACGGTTTAGTTAAAAATTGGAAAAACTTGATGAGTAGCCATAAAAGGGAATGTCTTAGATTTGTAATAGCGTCCGAGGGGATGAATAGAGAGTACGCACGAAAAATTTTGGAGCATATTTTCCGATCTACTGGGGTGAAAATACAAATAAGCTATTCCAAGGGGAATAAACCAACCCCGGATAAAAAAGAAGGAAAGCTAAAAGAAAAAAATACAGAGGAAACTGTAATAATTAAGGCAGGCAGAAAATCATATGCAGAACTACTAAAGACAGTAAAACAAAACGTAGATATCAGGAAAATCGGAGTAGAAGTTAAGGCGATAAAGAAAATTGGAAGAGGGGATTTGCTTTTTGCTGTAGATGGGGGCAAGGAAAAAGCAGAGATGCTGAAACAGGAAATAAGGAAAAACGTAAAGGACGCAGAGGTTGAAACGAGAAGACCTTCAACTACGATGCTTATGTATAACATTGACGCTGCAACTACAGAAGATGAACTAAAAGCTGCGCTGATAGAAACGGTAGGTGCAGCGAAAAGTGATACTATAGAAGTTAAATCATTAAGACCAGCAAGAAATGGGAATCAAATAGCTACCGTTGAAGCTTCAAGAGGCATTGCCGAAAGTCTACTACAAAGAGGAAGAGTGCGTATAGGATGGGTACACTGTCTAATAAAGAAATGGGTAACAGTGATAAGATGCTACAAATGTCTGGAATTTGGACATATAGCCTCAGCGTGCAAAGGGATGGACCGGTCGGATGATTGTCTAAATTGTGGGAAGACAGGGCATAAGGCAAGGGACTGTGAAAACGAATCGTACTGCCACAGCTGTAAAGGACACGATCATAGAGCTGGTAGCTCTAAATGCCCGCGTTTCAGAAGACTCCTCGAAACCGGAAGGAGAAACTCAAGTAAGAGCTCGGGTAGAACATACCGTCGAGAAGAAGATAGACGGACGCACAGTTCTCTTAAGTAGATGGCTAGCATAAAAGTTTTACAATGTAATGTAATGAGAGCTAGACATAGCCACGATATGGCCTATGTCACAGCACGGAAAAGAGGTGTAGATGTACTTATTGCTAGCGAACCGAATAAAAAACTGATGAGAAACTCGAATTGGATTAAGGATAAAAGATGTAATGTTGCTGTGTCCTTTATCAATAAGAAACTCGAAGTGATTAGGGTTAGACCAGAGGAGGGTTATATTTGTATATACCTAAAAAACTTCCAGATTTACTGTTGCTATAGTTCCCCGAATATTGCAATAGAAGAATTCAAGGTCGACATGGATAGTATGATGGAGGACAGCAGAACAACAATAGGAGAGAGCATCATACTAGGAGATCTAAATGTCAAGTCGCCATTATGGGGGTCACCTGTTACCGACCGTAGAGGAGAGTACTGGACTGAATGGCTGGCGACACTAGATATGGTGGTCCATAATACTGGGGAAACGCCGACTTTTGTCAGAGGAGATTCTCAGTCGTTCATAGACGTTACCTGTTCTACTCAGAAGATAGCTGCGAGGATACGTGAGTGGCAAGTTTTAGATGATGAGACACTCAGCGATCATAAGTTTATATATTTCGAGATAAAGGGATATAAAACTGTAAAGAAAACGGCGGAGAAGGTAGTGATAAGAACTGATTGGGACGTGTTCAGGGCCACACTGGACATTTTGCTCAATGGAAAAAATATAAATCCACACGAGAATACAATAGAATCCGGTTCGAGAATGCTGAAACAATCTTGGTTACATAGCCGAGTAGCAGAGGGTATGCGGAAACCGACTTTACTTCCGTACTGGTGGAATGAAGAAATCGGGGAAAAAAGAAAGGAGTGTAAGAAAAAAAGAAGGGAGTTGACCAGAGTCAATAGAAATAATAGCAATGCAGCGAATACGCAGGATCTAAAAGAGAAATACAAACAAGCTAGGCGGAACCTGAGAAAACTCATAGACGCATCTAAGAGAAGACACTGGCAGGAATTGTGTGAGGCACTGGATATGGACATATGGGGGGACGGATATAAAATTGTAACTGGACGCCTGACCAACCGTCTACCAGTTGACTTAACAACGGGAAGGAAGCTAGAAATTGCGCGCGAACTGTTTCCACACAGAACTGACAGAATTAAAGCGATCCCTGTGAGTGCGAAGGTAAATCTTTTTACCATGGATGAGCTTCTAGAAGCCATGGAGGGGATTAAAAGTGGCAAATCTTCTGGTTTGGACGGAATACCACCAGAAGTTGTAAAAGAGGCAATAAAAGTGGCCCCCGAATGGATGCTGTCACTATTCAACAACTTGCTAAGGACACAAGTGTTTCCTCTGAAATGGAAGGTGGCCAAATTGGTTCTATTACTGAAAGGGGGGAAATCAATAGAAAGTCCGTCAGCGTTTAGACCTATTTGTCTACTTAGTACTATGAGTAAGACATATTAGCGGCTCATAAGGAAGCGGCTAGAAGAAGAAATAGAAGAAAAAGGAGGATGGGCAGAGCACCAGTATGGCTTTAGGAGAGGACGCTCTACGGTACACGCCATCGAAATGGTCATTAAGGCCAAGGAGTATAATGAAGCCAAGTGGTGCGCTCTAATTACGCTGGACGTAAGGAATGCATTTAATACTGCCTCATGGAGTCTAATCATCGAAAAATTGTATGCCAGAGGAATTTCCCCATACCTGGTGAAAGTAATTGGTGCCTATTTCGAGAACCGTAAAATTAGGATAGACCGGAACGTAGAGCTAGAGGTGACAGCAGGAGTCCCGCAAGGATCGGTATTGGGTCCAATATTATGGAATATTCTCTATGATGGAGTGCTGAAGATAAAACTAACAAAAGGAGCACGGTCAATAGGTTTCGCCGACGATCTAGCCGTAGTGGTGAGCGCGGAGGAGGAAGATGAGCTGAAGGACAGGGTAAATGAGGCACTTAGATGCATTAGGCTCTGGATGACTAACCATTCTCTGGAATTGGCCCCAGAAAAAACGGAAGCCGTTATTCTGAAAGGTCCTAGGAAAAGAAGAAAGAATGTCCGGTTTAGACTAAACAACTTTGAAATTGTGCCAAAAACTGCAGTTCGATATTTAGGGGTGATGATAGATGGAAATGGTACGTTTGGAGACCATATCCGGATGGTCACGAAGAAAGCGGAAGACACAGTGTCGGCACTGATGAGGATAATGCCAAATGTTGGGGGACCAAGATATTGCAAAAGATATACCTTGTGTGGGGTAGTTCATTCCATTCTCTTGTATGGAGCCCCGATATGGCACAGAGCACTCGAGAAGCAGACATACAGAACAATGATGGAGAAAGTGCAAAGAAAGGCAGTACTTAGAGTGGTCTGCGCTTATAAGACTGTGTCCACGAAGGCGGCCCAAGTGATAGCCGGGGTAATACCCATACACTTACAGGCAAAAGAAAGGAAAATGATACACGACGCAGGAGAAAGAAATCAGGCGAGAGAGGAAGCCATTCGGGTGTGGCAAGAAGAATGGGATGAGAACGAGGCGGTGGCACAATTGACCAAGTTACTCATTCCAAACATACGTATATGGTTAGAGTGTAAGCATCGTAATGTGGACTACTACATGACGCAGGTGTTAACCGTGCATGGAAGTTTTAAGAGCTACTTGAAAAGGATAGGAAAAATAGACAGTGAGGAGTGCGCATACTGTGGAGAAATAGATGACGCAATGCACACCCTTTTCCATTGCCCGAGATGGGAGGTGGAAAGAAGAGAAGTACACATTATACTAGGGTTGGAACTGACCGTAGGAAATCTAATAACAGTTATGACTGACCGGACAACAACTTGGGAGGCAGTAAGGGGATTGATGAATAGAATAATGAGAAATAAGGAGAAGGATGAGGGATGGAAAAGAGATAATAAGAGTAGTAGTTAGTCTTATTCCGGCGAATCAATGACCAGTCGTCCACCTGATTGCATGCCTAAAGGCGATTCCAGTGGGACGATACGGGTGAAACAGAGGGGGTTTTAGTGGGTAGGGGGCCTTGGTCCGAGTCCCACACTAAG
This sequence comes from Venustoraphidia nigricollis, assembly GCA_034508555.1. NCBI lineage: Eukaryota > Metazoa > Arthropoda > Insecta > Raphidioptera > Raphidiidae > Venustoraphidia > Venustoraphidia nigricollis. Next base: position 5,064 of record JAVRKA010000434.1, on the reverse strand, counting down.
TTCGCAAAAAGAATTTCCCCCTCTCAAAAAAAAAAAAAAAAAAAAAAAAAGGTGCCGATAGGCATTTCAGATATAGTTGCCGATTGGCATTTTAAAAATAGGTGCCGATAGGCATTTCAGATATAGGTGCCGATAGGCATTTCAGATATAGTTGCCGATTGGCATTTTAAAAAAAGGTGCCGATAGGCATTTCAGATATAGAAGCCGATAGGCATTTTAAATGTAGGTGACGATGGGCATTCCAGATATGGTTGCCGATAGGCATTTCAGATATAGGTGCTGATAGGCATTTCAGATGTAGTTTCCGATAGGCATTTCCAAAATAGGTGCCGATAGGCATCTCAGATATAGGTGCCGATAGGCATTTCAGATATAGTTGCCGATTGGCATTTTAAAAATAGGTGCCGATAGGCATTTCGGATGTATTTTCCGATAGGTATTTTAAAAACAGGTGCCGATAGGCATTTCAGATATAGGTGCCGATAGGCATATAGGATATAGTTGCCGATAGGCATTTAAAATATAGGTGCCGATAGGCATTTCAAATATAGGTGCCGATAGGCATTTCAGATATAAATGCCGAAAGGCATTTCAGATATAGGTGCCGATAGGCATTTCTGATTTGGTTGCCGATAGGCATTTCAAATATAGGTGCTGATAGGCATTTCAGATGTAGTTTCCGATAGGCATTTCAAAAATAGGTGCCGATAGGCATTTCAGATATACGTGCCGATAGGCATTTCAGATATAGTCGCCGATTGGCATTTTAAAAATAGGTGCCGATAGGCATTTCAGATATAAAAGCCGATCAGCATTTCAAATATAGGTGCCGATAGGCATTCCAGATATGGTTGCGGATAGGCATTTCAAATATAGGTGCTGATAGGCATTTCAGTTGTAGTTTCCGATAAGCAATTTGAAAATAGGTGCCGATAGGCATTTTAGATATAGGTGCCGATAGGCATTTCAGATATAGTTGCCGTTTGGCATTTTAAAAATATGTGCCTATAGGCATTTCAGATATAGAAGCCGATAGGTATTTCAAATATAGGTGTCGATAGGCATTTCAGATATGGTTGCCGATAGGCATCTCAAATATTGGTGCTGATAGGCATTTCAGCTGTAGTTTCCGATAGGCATTTCAAATATAGGTGCCGATAGGCATTTCAGATATAGGTGCCGATAGACATTTCAGATATAGTTGCCGATTGGCATTTTAAAAGTAGGTGCCGATAGGCATTTCAGATATAGAAGCCGATAGGCATTTCAAATATAGGTGCCGATAAGCATTCCAGATATGGTTGCCGATAGGCATTTCAAATATAGGTGCTGATAGGCATTTCAGATGTAGTTTCCGATAGGCATTTAAAAAATTGGTGCCGATAGGCATTTCAGATATAGGTGCCGATAGGCATTTCAGATATAGTTGCCGATTGGCATTTTAAAAATAGGTGCCGATAGGCATTTCAGATATAGAAGCCGATAGGTATTTCAAATATAGGTGTCGATAGGCATTTCAGATATGGTTGCCGATAGGCATTTCAATTATAGGTGCTGATAGGCATTTCAGATGTAGTTTCGGATAGGCATTTCAAAAATAGGTGCCGATAGGCATTTCAGATATAGGTGCCGATAGGCATATCAGATATAGTTGCCGATAGGCATTTAAAATATAGGTGCCGATAGGCATTTCAAATATAGGTGTCGATAGGCATTTCAGATATAAATGCCGAAAGGCATTTCAGATATAGGTACCGATAGGCATTTCTGATGTGGTTGCCGATAGGCATTTCAAATATAGGTGCTGATAGGCATTTCAGATGTAGTTTCTGATAGGCATTTCAAAAATAGGTGCCGATAGGCATTTCAGATATAGGTGCCGATAGGCATTTCAGATATAGTTGCCGATTGGCATTTTAAAAATAGGTGCCGATATGCATTTCAGATATAGAAGCCGATAGGCATTTCAAATATAGGTGCCGATAGGCATTCCAAATATTGTTGCCGATAGGCATTTCAAATATAGGTGCTGATAGGCATTTCAGATGTAGTTTCCGATAGGCATTTCAAAAATTGGTGCCGATAGGCATTTCACATATAGGTGCCGATAGGCATTTCAGATATAGTTGCCGATTGGCACATTAAAAATAGGTGCCGATAGGCATTTCAGATATAGAAGCCGATAGGTATTTCAAATATAGGTGCCGATAGGCATTCCAGATATGGTTGCCGATATGCATTTCAAATATAGGTGCTGATAGGCATTTCAGATGTATTTTTCGATAGGGTTTTCAAAAATAGGCGCCGATAGGCATTTCAGATATAGGTGCCGAAAGGCATTTCAGATATAGTAGCCGATTGGCATTTTAAAAATAGGTGCCGATAGGCATTTCAGATATAGAAGCCGATCGGCATTTCAAATATAGGTGCCGATAGGCATTCCAGATATGGTTGCCGATAGGCATTTCAAATATAGGTGCTGATAGGCATTTCAGATGTAGTTTCCTGATAGGCATTTCAAAAATAGGTGCCGATAGGCATTTCAGATATAGGTACCGATAGGCATTTCAGATATAGTTGCCGATTGGCATTTTAAAAGTATGTGCCGATAGGCATTTCAGATATAGAAGCCAATAGGCATTTCAAATATAGGTGCCGATAAGCATTCCAGATATGGTTGCCGATAGGCATTTCAAATGTAGGTGCTGATAGGCATTTCAGATGTATTTTCTGATAGGCATTTCAAAAATTGGTGCCGATAGGCATTTCAGATATAGGTGCCGATAGGCATTTCAGATATAGGTGCCGATAGGCATTTCAGATATAGTTGCCGATTAGCATTTTAAAAATAGGTGCCGATAGGCATTTCAGATATAGAAGCCGATAGGTATTTCAAATATAGGTGTCGATAGGCATTTCAGATGTGGTAGCCGATAGGCATTTCAAATATAGGTGCTGATAGGCATTTCAGATGTAGTTTCCGATAGGCATTTCAAAAATAGGTGCCGATAAGCATTTCAGATATAGGTGCCGATAGGCATTTCAGATATAGTTGCCGATTGGCATTTTAAAATAGGTGCCGATAGGCATTTTAGATGTAGTTTCCAATAGGCATTTCAAAAATAGGTGCCGATAGGCATTTCAGATATAGGTGCCGATAGGCATATCAGATATAGTTGCCGATAGGCATTTAAAATATAGGTGCCGATAGGCATTACAAATATAGGTGTCGATAGGCATTTCGATATAAATGCCGAAAGGTTTTTCAGATATAGGTGCCGATAGGCATTTGTGATGTGGTTGACGATAGGCATTTCAAATATAGGTGCTGATAAGCATTTCAGATATAGGTGCCGATAGGCATTTCAGATATAGATGCCGATTGGCATTTTAAAAATAGGTGCCGATAGGCATTTCAGATATAGAAGCCGATAGGCATTTCAAATATAGGTGCCGATAGGCATTCCAAATATGGTTGCCGATAGGCATTTCAAATATAGGTGCTGATAGGCATTTTAGATGTAGTTTCCGATAGGCATTTCAAAAATTGGTGCCGATAGGCATTTCAGATATAGGTGCCGATAGGCATTTCAGATATAGTTGATGATTGGCATTTTAAAAATAGGTGCCGAGAGGCATTTCAGATAAAGAAGCCGATAGGTATTTCAAATATAGGTGTCGATAGGCATTTCAGATATGTTTGCCGATAGGCATCTCAAATATTGGTGCTGATAGGCATTTCAGCTGTAGTTTCCGATAGGCATTTCAAATATAGGTGCCGATAGGCATTTCAGATATAGGTACCGATAGGCATTTCAGATATAGAAGCCGATAGGCATTTCAAATATAGGTGCCGATAGGCATTCCACATATGGTTGCCGATAGGCATTTCAAATATAGGTGCTGATAGGCATTTCAGATGTAGTTTTCGATAGGTATTTCAAAAATAGGTGCCGATAGGCAATTCAGATATAGGTGCCGAAAGGCATTTCAGATATAGTTGCCGATTAGCATTTTAAAAATAGGTGCCGATAGGCATTTCAGATATACAAGCCGTTAGGCAATTCAAATATAGGTGCCGATAGGCATTCCAGATATGGCTGCCGATAGGCATTTCAAATATAGGTGCTATTAGGCATTTCAGATGTAGTTTCCGACAGGCATTTCAAAAATTTGTGCCGATAGGCATTTCAGATAGAAGTGCCGATAGGCATTTCAGATATAGTTGCCGATTGGCATTTTAAAAGTAGGTGCCGATAGGCATTTTAGATATAGAAGCCGATAGGCATTTCAAATATAGGTGTCGATAGGCATTTCAGATATGGCTGCCGATAGGCATTTCAAATATAGGTGCTGATAGGCATTTCAGATGTAGTTTCCGATAGGCATTTCAAAAATTGGTGCCGATAGGCATTTCAGATATAGGTGCCGATAGGCATTTCAGATATAGTTGCCGATTGGCATTTTAAAAATAGGTGCCGATAGGCATTTCAGATATAGAAGCCGATAGGTATTTCAAATATAGGTGTCGAAAGGCATTTCAGATATGGTTGCCGATAGGCATTTCAAATATAGGTGCTGATAGGCATTTCAGATGTAGTTTCCGATAGGCATTTCAAAAATAAGTGCCGATAGGCATTTCAGATATAGGTGCCGATAGGCATTCCAGATATGGTTGCCTATAGGCATTTCAAATATAGGTGCTGATAGGCATTTCAGATGTAGTTTCCGATAGGCATTTCAAAAATTGGTGCCGATAGGCATTTAAGATATAGGTGCCGATAGGCATTTCAGATATTGTTGCCGATTGGCATTTTAAAAATAGGTGCCGATAGGCATTTCAGATATCGAAGCCGATAGGTATTTCAAATATAGGTGTCGATAGGCATTTCAGATATGGTTGCCGATAGGCATTTCAAATATAGGTGCTGATAGGCATTTCAGATGTAGTTTCCGATAGGCATTTCAAAAATTGGTGCCGATAGGCATTTCAGATATAGGTGCCGATAGGCATTCCAGATATGGTTGCCTATAGGCATTTCAAATATAGGTGCTGATAGGCAT